>CAXITT010000709.1:351892-392027 GCA_964033795.1 Lymnaea stagnalis | reverse complement strand
GGACAATGGATCTAGGGGTTGTTGTGGAAGAAGATAAAATACAGAACACTCGTCAGAAGGCCTGGAGGGCCCTTTGTTCAACGGTTTATTGTGTTCTGGCTTTTGAAAACAGGTTTGGTGGGGGGCAGTAGCAGGCCTGTGTTTGAGAATAAATTCATGTGAACAGAGAGAACAATTTTTGTGAAACTTTGACAACGAAATATATTGAAGTTAAGATAAGGCTAATTGAAATGAAACACACACACACATGGAGACTGAAGAGGGAGTTGAGAGTGTGACAGACATATAGAGGTATAGAGGGAAAAGACATACAGTGAGATAGAGAGAGAGAGAGACAGATACAAAAGAGGCAGGGAAAGAGAGTGCAAGAGATACATAGAGCTAGAGAGGTAAAGACGGAGGGAGAGAAAGACAAGAGGGTAGATATTGGGTGGGGAAATGACTCGTTAGGGCGGTGACCTCGCCATTAAACAAGTGAAAAGGACACGCCCGACGGACACGCCCGACGGACCCGCACACGAAGACACACCACAAAACCAACCGGTTGGATACTGCTGACGGACACACTTGGCAAACACCCCTGATGCACACCCGAGAGACACCCTTAAGGTACAGTCAAAGAGGTTGTGGGGGGGGGAGAGGGGGAATCACACTGTGACATTCGCCAGCCCAACTTCCCACACAAATGCTTCTGTCACTCTGATGTTTTAACACTGGGCAAGATTTACGTTTCTAAATAGAAATAATTTAATTTTAAACAAAAAGTAAAGGTGCTCATTAAAAAATAAAGGAATAAAAATTCGTTGCAAACGTTCACTGTTTCCCCCCCCCCCCACTTATTTAAAATGAATCTACCACGCATTCATAGAGCCACCCACCACGCATTCATACAGCCACTCACCACGCATTCATACAGCCACTCACCACGCATTCATACAGCCACTCACCACGCATCCATACAGCCACTCACCACGCATTCATACAGCCACTCATTCCTTATGAGAAAGCATTTTATATGAGATATATAGTCTTGTATTATTCTTATGTGTGAGGGCCCACGATCTATGTGTTGATCATTCTGGCTCCTGGTTTGAATTCAGAGTTTGCTTTCTCTTAGATGATTTGCCGTCCAAGGCTAAGGGGTCCCATCCATCCGGGGTGCTTCAAATGTTGGCTTTGGCGGAGATTGAACTCCAGACCACCAGCTAAGCGTGGTTTTAATATATTCCTTTTTACGGCTGAGAATTGACTTAAAATCTGACCAAAGGTTAACTTTTAAAGCTTCATGTTATGTGTATGTGTGTGGGGGGGGGGGGTTTGGACCCCATGACCCCCGAGATTCCTACTCGACTGATTTTAAGAGCAAAAAAAGTAACCAGGTCTCGGAGAGCCAGAACAGGTGCTGAGACTCTTGGATTAGCTCTCTGCCTCCACTCCCAGGGAATGTCATAAGACTGGATTGACTACCGATACTTAGAGTATTGAAAGTCTGACGTCTGGATCCCGCTTTTAACACTTGGCAAACCTAGAACACGGGCCGGCCATTAAAACATCCTGCATTAAGTGTTACAATACAACAGCTGCACAGGAGAGCAGTAGCAGGCCGCCACGAAGACCACCACGCACACAAAAAATGTGGGGCCTGGCTGTAAACATTCTTACCTTTAAACACACATTAATGCCATTTAATTTCTCTGCGACCCAGAGACGCACACCCTGCGACTCCCCGCGTAAAAAAACAAACAAAAAAAAGCACTTTAATATAATATTACCTGTCGGGGGGTAATCTTTCACCTGGTGGATTAGCGTTAATCTGATTGATAGTGGAGATGATGGATAAGGTTAGATCTTGGGGCCATGTCGGGTTGGGGAAGGGGGGAGGGGGGCCTGTGAGGTTGGAGGGTTGTTATCATTACGAGACGTAGTCGAGGGTGAGACAAGGGTAATACTGGATAGAGTGGAGACAAGGGTAATGCTGGGTAGAGTGGAGACAAGGGTAATGCTGGGTAGAGTGGAGACAAGGGTAATGCTGGGTAGAGTGGAGACAAGGGTAATGCTGGGTAGAGTGGAGACAAGGGTAATGCTGGGTAGAGTGGAGACAAGGTTAATGCTGGGTAGAGTGGAGACAAGGGTAATGCTGGGTAGAGTGGAGACAAGGGTAATGCTGGGTAGAGTGGAGACAAGGGTAATGCTGGGTAGAGTGGAGACAAGGGTAATGCTGGGTAGAGTGGAGACAAGGGTAATGCTGGGTAGAGTGGAGACAAGGGTAATGCTGGGTAGAGTGGAGACAAGGGTAATGCTGGGTAGAGTGGAGACAAGGTTAATGCTGGGTAGAGTGGAGACAAGGGTAATGCTGGGTAGAGTGGAGACAAGGGTAATGCTGGGTAGAGTGGAGACAAGGGTAATGTTGGGTAGAGTGGAGACAAGGGTAATGCTGGGTAGAATTGAGACAAGGGTAATGCTGGGTAGAGTGGAGACAAGGGTAATGCTGGATAGAGTGGAGACAAGGGTAATGCTGGGTAGAGTGGAGACAAGGGTAATGCTGGGTAGAGTGGAGACAAGGGTAATGCTGGGTAGAGTGGAGACAAGGGTAATGCTGGGTAGAGTGGAGACAAGGGTAATGCTGGGTAGAGTGGAGACAAGGGTAATGCTGGGTAGAGTGGAGACAAGGGTAATGCTGGGTAGAGTGGAGACAAGGGTAATGCTGGGTAGAGTGGAGACAAGGGTAATGCTGGGTAGAGTGGAGACAAGGGTAATGCTGGGTAGAGTGGAGACAAGGGTAATGCTGGGTAGAGATGAGACAAGGGTAATGCTGGGTAGAGTGGAGACAAGGGTAATGCTGGGTAGAGTGGAGACAAGGGTAATGCTGGGTAGAGTGGAGACAAGGGTAATGCTGGGTAGAGTGGAGACAAGTCTAATGCTGGGTAGAGTGGAGACAAGGGTAATGCTGGGTAGAGTGGAGACAAGGGTAATGCTGGGTAGAGTGGAGACAAGGGTAATGCTGGGTAGAGTGGAGACAAGGGTAATGCTGGGTAGAGTGGAGACAAGGGTAATGCTGGGTAGTGTGGCAGATGGGATGGATCTTTGGAATATTTTTCCTCCGGAGTGGCAGAGGGATGTGGTACCGGGTGAAGTGAAATGCTGGTGTTGTGTTATCTGCAGAGCTTGGGGTAAACGAATCCGTAAAAAAAATTATATATTTCAAGCACATTGAATATACTTTGGATTGGTGTTGCGACGTGACGTACGTTGTCTAGGGGTCGGTCCCCTCTGTACTAGCCACAGAACAATTTTACAAGGGTCTAGAACCCCTTTATTTCCAGCTCCTACAGAGCTGACTCTTGCTCCAAGTATCAACAAACAATTCAGGGTTTCAGGTTTTCTTATTTATTGGCTATGTGTGCCTATATGCCACTACACAAAACAGTTAAAGTTACACAAGTCCTCTTCCATCCGTAGAAAAACTCACTGCCTTTTCAAGACAAAAAATCATACACCCTATCCACAGCACTCGCCACTGTTCACTCCTTCAAAAAACTCAACTCACACACGTGGTTTTTTCAGACACAGCACACCGGTCATACCTTGACCGAGAAAATTAAAAACTCGTGGGGCACACGGGGAAAATAAACTCACCCACGATTGGTCAAATTAACATTATAGAAGTTGACACAAAAAACTCACGCGATCTCAGAGCTGACTCTTGCTCCAAGTATCAACAAACAATTCAGGGTTTCAGGTTTTCTTATTTATTGGCTATGTGTGCCTATATGCCACTACACAAAACAGTTAAAGTTACACAAGTCCTCTTCCATCCGTAGAAAAACTCACTGCCTTTTCAAGACAAAAAATCATACACCCTATCCACAGCACTCGCCACTGTTCACTCCTTCAAAAAACTCAACTCACACACGTGGTTTTTTCAGACACAGCACACCGGTCATACCTTGACCGAGAAAATTAAAAACTCGTGGGGCACACGGGGAAAATAAACTCACCCACGATTGGTCAAATTAACATTATAGAAGTTGACACAAAAAACTCACGCGATCTGACCGTGACAGGTGTGGGGTGGTTTCAGGGAACTCATTTCAGAAAGGAGCTAAGGGGAGTAATGGACCACACATTACAACGCTCTGTGTGAGAAGAAACATTTTTGGTAACGTTACACACTTTCATCGGCAAAATTTATTTGTAAGAACATCTTTGTCTGAACAGTGAACCGATTTAGAACAAATATAGTATGGCAAACTGTAGCTGCATTGGCTACACATTTTAAAGGAAAGCATCTCAGAACTGACAGGCAGAAAGAGGAAAGCATCTCAGAAAGTCAGAGCTGACAAGTAGTTGATGGCAAGCATCTCAGAAAGTCAGAGATGACCAGTAGGTGGAAGAAAGCATCTCAGACCATTAGAATAGACAATCAGAAGGAGGAAAGCATCTCAGACCGTCAGAGCTGACAAGAAGGAGGAGGAAAGCATCTCAGACAGTCAGAGCTGACAAGAAGAAGGAGGAAAGTATCTCAGACAGTCAGAGCTGACAAGAAGAAGGAGGAAAGCATCTCAAACAGTCAGAATTGACAAGCAGAAGGAGGAAAGCATCTCAGACAGTCCGACCTAACTAGATTAGTGGGGGGAAAAGCAAGGCAGTCACACGCGTAGAGCTAACCAGCTTTTTAATGTTTCATTAGAGTTAAGTCTTACTTACATGTGTTTGTTAGTAGTGTTTTTAATGTTTCATTAGAGGTATCTAAAAATTACCATGTGTTGAGCGTTACGTAGAATTTGATAGTAAAGTACGAGAAACTATAGATGCTGTTTTCAATACTGTCATTCAGGCCGAAAGTGGGTCAAGTCAAGGTGACTTCAAGTTTGATTGGAGAGATTATGGAGTTATTACCCCTGTCTATTATGACCGATCGTCCGTTGATAACTCTGCCAGCATCGTCATAGCAGGTAGATTATATAGACATAGCAGGTAGATTGTATAAACATAGCAGGTAGATTGTTTAGTCATAGCAGGTAGATTGTTTAGTCATAGCAGGTAGATCATATAAACACAGCAGGTAGATTATATAGTGACAGCAGGTACATTTTAGAAAGACCATTTATAAAAAAGTGGAAATAAGATTATTAAGAAATCATTCAAATAAATTAAGAACTATTTACGTTTGATACATCAATACACGTATGTGATTCATCAATACACGTATGATACAACAATATACGTATGATACAAATATACACGTGTGATACAGCAATGCACGTATCATACAAAAATCGTATTCTTATGTATTGTTTATGATGGGCTGGTTTGGTTTAATAATTTGCCGGTACAATCAATCTTCAAATTTCACCGTCAATTCGAACAAAAAAATATATAACTATGCGAACATGTATTTATTTACAGTGATATTTACAACGATAACTTATCATAGATATCCTGTCCAAATCCAATCCTTCCCTCCACAGAGTGTGTAGAGAGTCTGAACGCCATTCAGGACAAGACTAAAGCAATTGTCTTGAGTTGGCGAGAGGTTGTCGACTGCTGCCAGGATTATCCCCACGAACCAAAGTGGACTTGGTTTGAATGCATCCTTAACATAGGGGGGCTCTGCACGGAGGCTGATTACAAAAGTGGTTCAGGTGTATGCAATAATAAAACGTGTTCCTCGGTGGGAAAAGTTAGTAAAAAACTGTTTTAACTTCCTAACAGGAATTTGAAAATCGCGAGGAACATTTATCTCGTCATCCCTTTAAATATACCAAAACTTTGATTGGGTCCCCTTTGTGCCAATTACAAAATATAGAGCGTTCAAATAATTTTTTTTAATGTTTCAAAGTAAAATATTTTTAATCAAGGGATGCAACTTTATTGCCTCTTATGTTCAGGCATATCACATTTACTTACCCTTTAATGTAGTATAAATATATATATTTTTTTTTTTATTTTTTTTTTTTTCACATGGGAATATTTATGAAAACATTTCTTGAAACCTTTCGTTTTTTAAGTAGATTTTCTCCGAATAATTTCATCAGGTGACAGGAAACGTCATGATACCAAAGGGAAGTGAAAGTCTCATGGCTCAGATAATTCATCAAACGACGATAGTCGCATACATCGATGTAACGCAAGAGTCTTTCCAGGTATTCCTCAAAGTCTACAAAATTGTTAACGAAAGTTGGGTAATTGGAGTCAATCGAGACATGATTGGCCAAAGTTGGGTAATTGGAGTCAGTCGAGACATGATGGCTAAAGTTGGGTAATTGGAATCAGTCGATACATGATTGACCAAAGTTGGGTGAATGGAGTCAGTCAAGATATGATTGGCCAAAGTTGGAATCGACACAAATCTTGATCCAAACGAGTTTGATCGTTTGAACGGTGCAACAATTTATGTGTGTTATAGATATCCTGAAATTTTTTACGTTTTATTAATTGCTTAAGTTTTTTTTTTTTTTATATGTTTTTTTTCACTTTTAACACATGTTACTTTTAACACTAGTAGGTAGGACTAAACAGATATCCCAGATTTAGAAGAGTGTCAAATTTCTATTAAAGTTGTTATATCGAAGACGAAGAAGATAGAGTTAATTTTGTATGTGGACGTTATACTTAATTTATTTTATTTTAAATTACTATCACGTTTCAATTCAGCGCAAATTTTTAATGAATGCTGTATAAACGACAAATTGGTAAACTAAACTTATAATTTAAAGCATTGTGTGTTAGTCATTTGACTCGACGAGGGCGATTTTAGTCTAGGGCTCAATCTGTCTGTGGATGACGGATGGCAGAGTATTCTAACACTTGTCCAGACATGTCATTTTTTGTGGGAGCATGGGATCATCATGACACAATCTGTCTGTGGATGACGGATGGCAGAGTATTCTAACACTTGTCCAGACATGTCATTTTCTGTGGGGGGCATGGGATCATCATGACACAATCTGTCTGTGGATGACGGATGGCAGAGTATTCTAACACTTGTCCAGACATGTCATTTTCTGTGGGGGGCATGGGATCATCATGACACAATCTGTCTGTGGATGACGGATGGCAGAGTATTCTAACACTTGTCCAGACATGTCATTTTCTGTGGGGGGCATGGGATCATCATGACACAATCTGTCTGTGGATGACGGATGGCAGAGTATTCTAACACTTGTCCAGACATGTCATTTTCTGTGGGGGCATGGGATCATCATGACACAATCTGTCTGTGGATGACGGATGGCAGAGTATTCTAACACTTGTCCAGACATGTCATTTTCTGTGGGGGGCATGGGATCATCATGACACAATCTGTCTGTGGATGACGGATGGCAGAGTATTCTAACACTTGTCCAGACATGTCATTTTCTGTGGGGGCATGGGATCATCATGACACAATCTGTCTGTGGATGACGGATGGCAGAGTATTCTAACACTTGTCCAGACATGTCATTTTCTGTGGGGGGCATGGGATCATCATGACACAATCTGTTGTAGATCGGTCGATTGATTTGTGTGGCCCATGTCACTTTTTGTATTTTCTCCATAATTTTTGTTATTGTTTTCTCTTTCCCCCTTCAAACCATTTTTCCAAAGTGAAAAACTTTGGTGCAGTGGTTTCAGGGTCCACGCAATGATAGATGCCAAGGATCCATCCATCCCTGTGACACTACAGCCCATGTAGGGCTTTGGCCTGCCTCACAATTTCCTTCCACTCAGACCTAACTAATGCCTTTCTTTTCCATGCTTGGACTTTCAGCTGCTGTAAATCTTTTTCTACATCATCTATCCACCTAAGGATAGTTGGACAATAATTGTTAAGACATAAAAATGACAAGGTAGGGGGACCCTTGGACATAGTGAGTGAATGAGTGAGATGGGACGGGATAGGGCACCATGTAGCATTTATCTAAAACAAATGTTACAAAAATTAAACATGTAGGCTAAAATACTTTCTTTTTCAAATCCAATAGTCGGAAGGTGAATGAACCCATGACCTATTAAATAGATGTTATGGTTAAATAATAAGAATGTACTTCTTTCTAATTGCAATACTTTATGACTTTTTTAATAAGAGTTATACCGGAGGCATCTATTCTGACCGGAACTGCACACCTGGTGGGATCTATGATCACGTGGTACAGATTGTTGGTTATGGCACGGAGGAAGGTGTGGATTACTGGATCCTGAAGAACTCGTGGGGTAATAAAGAGTCTTATTTATTCGATCAACAATTACTTTTTAAGAATGTCCTCAATTAAAATTAAATTCTAGAGCCATTTAATTGAATTGCATTCTTCTTTTAGCTTCTTTTATATTTCGTGATTTCCTGCGATAACATTCTGGTGCGCTGCCTTGAATTTGATCCGAATCTCATCTCTGAACTGAATTGTGTTTGTCCACAGGTGTCTCGTGGGGAGAACAGGGCTACATGAGGCTACTGCGAGGCCAAAACATCTGTGGTATATCAGCCATAAATATATATCCCAAATAAACATAACAAGCTATTACCGTCAAGTTGTCTTGTTTTTCCAATATATTTTACAGAAGTGTGAAAAAGAATTTTTATATGTTAACGTTCAAAAGCTTTACTTGCATACAAGTCTGTGTGTTGAACAGTGTTAGATATAAATTAGGAATTTACTATTTTATAAATATATATATATGCAAAGAAATGTAAAGGCTTTAAGTTTAATGTGCAAAAAAAAAGTGGAAAATATCAATAAATTTTACCAACTCAAATGATCTATGTCCAATACTTTTGTGATCCATAAACTAGGTTGACACATGTTACTGTTCAGAATCCAAGATAACTGCATACATTTATT
The DNA here is from genome assembly GCA_964033795.1 of Lymnaea stagnalis. NCBI lineage: Eukaryota > Metazoa > Mollusca > Gastropoda > Lymnaeidae > Lymnaea > Lymnaea stagnalis. The sequence continues at coordinate 383,205 of CAXITT010000709.1, read as the reverse complement.
TCAATGATGTTACTTTTTTCTATTTATTTGCTAAGATAATAATAATAATAATAAAGCTTATTTGAGAATCACGCTTCATACCCAAAGGATCGAAGTGCGGTACAAAGTCATCCATATTTAAAGAGATATGAAACAATCTATATTTCACACCATTGAAATACAAAACGCAACATCACAAAAAATACTTACCAGAATATCCATTCTAAGTCTTTCATCCCTTGCAACCATAAACAGCACAGGCCACTATACATGTAGGAGATAATAGCTAGCTGGAAAAGATGGTAGAAAACATCACCCCAACATGTGTTTGCGAAATAGATATGGTTTATAAACGGTTTTGAAAGACTCCATTGTCTGGCTGTTTCTGAGAGCGACAGGAAGTGTGTTCCAAATTGTTGGGCAAGCAAATGCGAACGTGCGGCTTCCGTAGGTCTCAAGGTGCACACGTGGTATCGATAGTTTGCCACTATCGGATGAGCGGAGTTGTCTAGTGGGAACATAATGCGTCAGCAGCTCTTTGAGTTAGGACGATGCCAGGTCATGCAAGCAGCGGTAGCACAGAGTTTCAATTTTGTACTCTATGCGAGCGCAGACCGGCAGCCAATGCAACTCTCCCACATAAACTATGAGCAAGAGAGGTTTGCGTTCCTGCAACATTCACGTTACGAGAATTAGTTTATGTTGTGTTGTTTTTTTGTTTTTTTTAAATTAACAAATCTAGTTGTCCCAAACTCTGTGGCTTTTAAAATATTATGTTTACATGCTAAGGTATGTTACAAGGTTTTTCAAACATAATATAACTTATGATATAACCTATGATATAACTTATGAATAATGTGAGATATAAAATGATATAATCCGTGAACGGTGAAAATAGTGCACACTAGACGACTTTGAAATTACCAACACTTTCAGTTGAAATGCGTGCTTTGCTCCTTCTCTTTTCGTATCAGCAGCGTCATGGATGGAATTCTCAGTCATTTTCAAGACTCCAATTGTGGGAACAGAGCAAGCATTCCTGACCTTCCCATGATGCGAGTTTATACAGTGGGCTAGCTTCATCGTGTTCGAGGGGGTCTTCAAAAACTTTACTCTTTAAACCTGTCTAGATGTTAAAATTTTTAAAATTTTAGTCAACAAAGTCATTCTGAAATGATATTCAAAATATCTATTTCCAAATGGATTTTGTCCATCACGCTCAAAGGATGGTTAAACATTTTAAACCATTTCAAAAAAAAAGTTCATACGGCTTAACTCACCCAGTTAAATCTTTTACAGTAAAATGACATGTTATTATTTCAATTTGTACATAATTTATCCTTTATCTTCCATATTCTATTAGCGATGCCATGTGGTAATAATAATTCCAAAGTAGATCGATCTTGTCTGCCCCAATCTCGTTGCGCACCATGTTGTGCTCTCATTCGCTGCATACCCGTGGTGCCCTTGATCACGTCCGCACCAAAAGTTCACAAAAGAACACATTCGTTGACCACCATGCAGTGGGTTGTGCTGTATGCCGACTTGTGGTTTCTCTACCCCGAAGAAATTTTAAAAGCAGCTGTCACTCGAGTTAAAGGTATGACTAGACAGGCTTCTTTTAAAGCTACTCATTCTGACACTAGCGATAGGTCTAAATTTATCTTAACTTTTCATCCCCACAACCTAAAAGCTCGCTCTCTGGTTCTTAAAAACCGCTCCATTCTTATGGCGGACCCTGTCACAAATGCGATTTTTAGAAAACCTCCTCTTTTCGCTTTCCGGCGGGACAAGAGCCTTAGGGACATGCTAGTTAGAAGCCACCTCCCTGCTATTAAAGCATATAAAGGCACAAAATGTTGCAACCGTAGCCGTTGCAACTCATGTCCCTATGTGATCGAAACTGATACGATCACTTTCCCTCTGGGAGTATTCAGAATAAAAGATGGCTTTACCTGCACAAGTCGCAACGTGATTTACACCATCATTTGCAAAAAGTGCGGTAAACTATACATAGGAGAGACAGGTCGTCGCCTTGGGGACCGTTTCAGAGAGCACCTCTATAACATAAATAAACACGCTCTCTGTCCGGTCTCCAAACATTTCAATAGCCCTAACCATAATGGTATCTCAGATATTGTAGTTACTGGTATACTCTATACTAGTAACACTGCAGATAGAATCTATATGGAGAACAAATTAATAACTAGATTTGGTACGTTGTCTCCATATGGATTGAACCAAATCCATAGTTTTACTTAGCTGCCATGTCTTTTTCCTGTTTGGTTTTTCCAATTATGTTTGAATCACTTCCTTTCTACATCTCTTTACTTTGTTTTTGTCAGGTTTAAGCGCCCTCTCCTATATTTTTTCTGTTTTAGGTAGGATATATATATTGACATTATGTAAATTTAATTTATACTTATTTAAATGTGTTGTGTTTGTTTGTACTGATGAAGGCATGTGCCGAAACGTTTAATTCTGTATAATGTACAATTATTATTAAAGCTAACTCATATTGTTCTATTGACACAATTTGTTCGTGTCTTATTAATATATTTCTCTACTAAGCACTGGTGCATGTATTGGGCGCCATCTGGAATTATTATTGTAATTAAATCACGTCTTCCCGTACTACAAACGTGCCCAATGGATGCATTAACCAGCTAGTATATTTATTAACAGACACATGAAAGGCATTATGACCTTGATATCACATTGTGTCACCAAAGCATGTGGTCAACTAAATATTATTTAGCCAGGAGCGTCGCAAGGACGCTTCTATGTTTAACATTTTTAAAACATGCTAGACTTTTCCCATCTGCATCTCGTTATCTTTTTTTATTTATTCTGACAGTTCAGAAATTGTTTTCTATCCTGAACGCACCATTCATTTTTTGACATGTAGTTTTTGATAATTGTTGACAAATTCATCATCAAGGCCCAGTTTTCTACGTCATACAAGTCCAATAAAAAATTACATTGATTTTAAATTTTATTTTAATTAAAGAAAATTAAATTGTCCGTCAATTTTGTGAGAAGCTCTAATATATTCTCAAAAAATCGGCCAATTTTTTGAAATTTCTTTTTTTGAAAATAAAAAAAAATATTCAATATAGCAAACCCCGAAATTATATCGGTCTAAATTAAAATATTTTGGCCTTACGAAAAAATGTGCATAACAAAATCAGGTGGAATAGCAATTGTATTAATGTATTATGAAACTGATTCTGTACATCGAATTTATCGAGAGGGCCAGCACAGATTTGATCGTCTGCGCCCATGACTGAACCCTTGTTATCATCACGGGACGCCATATGATGCGTACGTTGAGTCACATTGGTACAACGTTCCCTATTCCTTGATTACAAAAAATATCTATAAATAACACTCTTACTGGCGATTGTCTATCAAAACGTCGAAGTGATTTCGTGTGGCTTAAAAATTTCTAGGATCAGAGTCAACGAAATGGCGTGTTTGAGGTCGCTTATCATCTCCGTGTTAGTGTTTGAGTGTCTGAACTGTGCGGTCATCAAGGTAAATACGTGGTTTGTTTGTTTGTTTTTGTTTGTTTTGTTTGTTTTTTTATTTTGTTTTTTTGTTGTTTTTTTTTTTCTTTTTTGTGTTCTTTTTTAAAAAACTGATTCTTTTGTACGTTTGTGTGTTTAAAAAAGAAGACAATCATTTGTGTACGGAAAGGCCAATGTTGCTGTCTGTACATATCTGTTTAGCAAGACGCCGTAGAGCTTAGAAGGTGGCTGTTGCGTACCGATGTGTGGATCTTGAAAATTGAATCTGTTTTAAGATTGTGTTTGTGTGTTGAGCAACACGTCACAAGGAACTGAAAACCAATATACCAGTCAAAGCTATTCATACTAACAATATTAAGTGTACATGTACTAATAAATGTATATAAAATACAAATTCAAATAGACATAAATAAAAATTACATTAACTTACAGCAAAAGAAGTGAAAAAGTAAAATCCCTGAGAAATATTCATATACACACAGGCAGAAAGAGCATGATCTTGCAAGGATATTTTGTCTCGTAAACGTCTCGGAAAGTTAGCAAAAATCTCTCTCTCCCAGATGAGAACGCTTCCGGTTTATTGACAGGGAGAAAATTTGAACCTTTCAGAAAAGAACATCTAGAGCCTGCATCATGCCCGGTGGAATATTTTAGAACAATGTAAACAATCTTTTCCCAATGAAATGAAGCGTGGGTTGTTGCAGCGCTACACATTTAATCAGTGGCGTCAGTATCAAAATATAAAAAAGGGAATGAAAGACCATGGCATGTGATGACATTGAAAAAAATGGATCAACCTACGGGCTATAACAGTGGCTCTTAATATTAAGCTAACAAAAGTATATCAATATTTGATTGAACAACCATGTAAATAGATATATATATATATATACATTAAACATGTTAAAAAAAAATAATAAAATGGCATCATCATTTGTGTTCAATTTTACTGCGGCTTAACAATAAAAAATCGCCTCTTATTTTTACAGAAATTTGATTCTATAAAAGCTGGTGGGTTTATATATTTTTCCTTTATATTTTATTATCTCTTTTTATTTACTGTAGCATTTTAAGACTTGGTTTAGGTTTATTTCCTTCTCACGCGGAAAGCTGCATTTGCAGGAACAAAATCGAGACACAACTTGAGCCATCATTGTGACTTGAACCATCATTGTGACTTTAACCATCATTGTGACTTGAACCATCATTGTGACTTGTACCATCATTGTGACTTGTACCATCATTGTGACTTGTACCATCAGTGTGACTTGAACCATCATTGTGACTTGTAATCGAACAGCCTTTTAAAATAATCCAAAAACCGATTACAAAACATACTCTGTTTTATTTTTCTTAATAAAGTGTGATAGTAAGGTGTTGGCCCTTCCGGATCGCCTTAAATATGCAGCCTTGGACATCAGATCAGAAAATTTCACACATCTACACCTCTGAATTGCACCCAGTCAATGATAGCACGTTGGTTAGGAATCCAGACAAATCTGAATATTTTTATCTCCTAAACTTTTCCATTTAATTTAAATTTTATTTAATTAATGTGTGTTCAAAAACCATATGTTAAATATAACATGCAAGCACTTTTTTTCACTTTACTTAATACATTTGTTAATGCTGGAAAAAAATAAATAAATGATTTGCAATTTGATAACACTCAAAAATCCTGATGTACTGTGTCACATAAGGTCCAAACATTATTGTGGTGGTACTTCTAGCTAGATGATAGTATTGTGGTGGTACGTCTGGAAATTCGTATAATGGTATTTTCAGACAGTCTTGTGGTGGTACTTCTAAACCGTCTTGTGGTGGTACTTTCAAACAGGCTTGTGGGGTACTTCCAAACAGTCTTGTGGTGGTACTTTTTCTCAAAATGTCCAACAGAACCGATGAAAATATTGAGAAAGATTGTTGTGTATGCTTAGTCATCTCTCGGTCTCATTCAATTTTATTAAATGTAACATATTTAACAGCATGTTGAGGAGAATGAAGGAAAGGCAGGTGACAATTTTGACTGGCGAGATTATGGTGTCATTACCCCCGTCTCTGACCAGGGTCAGCTCGGCAGTGTCATGGACTTTGTCATAGCTGGTATGTTGTCTTCTTGTTATTGTTCAAGAGTAGTTGTAAAAATTTTATAGCTAATAAATTCCTACTTAACTAGTTTATAGTGATAATATATTATGTAACTAGTTTCCAATGATAATTTACTACTTAACTAATATAAATTGATTAGATACTGCCATACTTGTATATATTGAACAAGACAGGATGTAGTTATGAAAATGATCTGTATCGCTATTGAAAGATTTTAGATCCAGCAGCCAACGGCACACCAAGCATGCGAACTGGATGTATGATTTATGTGTGTGTGTGTGTGCATCGTTCGATCTTCCAAATCGAACTTATTTAACTACACCAATCCCCCATCTTCTTCACACTTGCACATGCACACACACACACATACACACACATACACATATTCACATACACACCTACACAAATAATGACACAATTATATATTTTTTAATGTGTTCATCAATTCAAAATTTGAATCTGAGAGCGCAGACTTCTACTAAATGGAAGTAATGGTAATAGTAATCTAGAACTAATCAATCATTAACATTCTTCTCCCCACTCAGAGGGTGTGGAGAGTCTACTGGCCATTAAAAACAACACACGGGCTATTCCCCTGAGCGTGGCAGAAGTCGCTGAGTGCTGCGACGACGACTTCCACCAACCCAAGTACCGGGGATTCGACTGCATCGTGGCCATAGGTGGACTGTGTACACCGTCAGGGTACAAGAATGGCACGGGGTACTGTAACAGCGCCTTGTGTACACCTGTTGGGAAGGTCAGCATGAGCCTAGGATGAGCAGGGGGGGGGTAATTGGTATAATATAATAAATTCATGACCACTCGGTAAGAGCAAGGATCTCCTTCTTTGATCATCATATTTTGTGCTTAAACCAACATTTTAAGCCAAAAGCTTAAGCAAACATTTTAAGCCAAAAGTTTAAGGCAACGGTTTTCGCCAGCAGTTTTAGTCAACAGTTTAAGAGAAAAGTAGTTTTTGTTTTTTTTAAATCCTCTATATAAACTTTGCTTTTTTTTTAGTGTTTTTCTTTGTTTCAACAAATTTCTGTAGGCTCATTTACCCACTTCCCGTCATCCTATCGAGCTGAAACTTTCCACATAGACTCGTTGCCAATGACAACACATTCTTTCAAATTTTCAGTCGCACCCCACCTCCCAAAAAATCAGTTTTGCCTCTTTTTCTATGGAAAGAAACCCTTCCCAAACCAAATATCAATTTCTACAATCACACTAATGATAAAATACATACAATTACTTAAAGATGCAAACCAAAATGTATATAAATGTCTTTTACGAAAAAACTTTGTCTAAGCTGTATTTTTATGTGGGTTTTTTCGTGTTCTTGCATCAAAATGATGACATATATGGCTGGACCCTTAAACACATTACCTTATTATGTTTAGTCTTAAGTCTTTTATTCGTTTCATAAATCATGCTTACGTGATGTACCTGTAATAAAATACGAATGTTTGTACTTGCAGGTCAGCGGTACAGGGTACATTCCCACAGGGCAGGAGAACTTCATGTTGAAGGTGATTCGCTTGACCCCAATCTCGGCATACATCAACGCGGGAGTTCCTTCTTTCCAGGTAACCCTGAATAATCGGCATAGCAATAGCCATAATGACCCTAGTGATGGCCTTAATGATCCTAGAAATAGCAATAATGACCCTCGTAATAGCCATAATGACCCTAGTAATAGCAACAATGACACTAGTAATAGCCATAATGACCCTAGTAATAGCTATAATGACCCTAGTAATAGCAAAATTACCCAAGTAATAGCCATAATGACCCTAGTAATAGCAACAATGACACTAGTAATAGCTATAATTACTCTAGTAGAAGCCATAATGACCCGAGTAATAGCCATAATGACACTAGTAATAGCCATAATTACCCTAGTAATTGCAATAATTACCCTAGTAATAGCCATAATCTCAGTTAGAGCTAAAAGACACATAAAAATCGAAGTATTTTTTTTTATTATGTGTCTTTTTGTTACCCTTTGAAGAATTCAGACAAAAGTGTGTGTTTTTTCAAATGCAGTTTTGAAAATAATTTCATAAAAACATTTCGACCCCCCAAATCATTGTCTTTGATGGTAGAAAGACTGTTGTAGGAAACGCAAAAGGGGAAAGGGTGTCTGTGTTCTTGTATTTAAATGATTTCGTGTTAAATGGCTTCCTTAAAAACAACAACACATAGAGCTGATCAGAAGTCTTGTGTACATATTGAACGGCAAGGTATTTGAAGTACACTTAATTGGCACAATTATGAACAACTCATTTCATTGCCGTACACAGTCGTATGTCTCAGGCGTGTACGAGGACGCCAGCTGCTACCCGACGACACTGGACCATGCAGTACAGGTGGTGGGATACGGAACTGACGCTGGAAAAGACTTTTGGATTATCAAAAACTCTTGGGGTATGTCCAGTGGAAATAGCTTTACTTACTTGAAGACGAATAGCTTATGATAACAATTGAATGATGGATGAATGAGACAGTATGGATGCATGAGACAGGATAAATACATGAGACAGCATGAATACATGATACAGGATGAATACATGAGACAGGAAATTGTAAATTTTTTACGAAAAAGAAATAAAATTCAACAAAACAACAGGTTGCCATCCTGGTTGGACCCTCTGAATTTTAGAAATTAAGATGTCTGTTAAAATTTATGAAACTAGATAATCAGACCAGCAAACCCTTCATTTCTCGTGGTTACAGTTTCCTCGTTAACTCTGTTAATATTTTCATTAACTTTTTTTCTTTTTTTTTAAAATGTTATTTTGGTTAAGTTTGGACCCAAAGAGTTCTGATATGAATTTTGTTTGTTTTAATATTGGAATGTAATTTTATAATGAAGTTGTTAGGAAAAAGCAACATTTAAACATACAAATAATAAACTGACATCGTAATTAAAGGGAATATCTAAAAAAAAAAAAGTGCTTTTTTTCGAGAAAATCGCTTACGTGAATATAATGACCAAATTGTGCTCTTAGTCTGTTCAAAGCTGTTTGCATTTATTTTTTTAACTCTTCCGTTAAGTGAAGCTTGATTAAAAGTGATCGAACATACCATTATTCCAGTCCATGTTTGTTTGACCATCTCTAGGTGCCAACTGGGGTGAGCAAGGCTACATGAGAATGCTACGTGGCAAGAACATGTGTGGCATTGCTGAAATGGCTTTCTACCCCTATCTTAGATAGTAAGGACTTGGTAGCTGTACGATGGTTGACCTCACCAACTAAACCACTGACAAATCATTGCCGTTAAAATTGTACCTACCTCTTAGTGCAAGAGAAAAGCATTCAATAAAACATGTACAATGAATGTGTTTTGTTTGTATTACTCATAAAGCTCTCTATTGTAATGTTACCCGATTCATATTTTATTAAGATTAAACAATGACATTTGAAATTATGGCCTCTGGAACCGCTTAGTTTTGGTTATGATATCCAATATGATGTGAAATGACGTATTTAAGTTTATTAAGCTTATCGCGCGACGCACTTGAACTTGAAGATTCCAATAGATGGGACCTTGTCTCAGGGACCCTTCACAGTTGAAAGTGTAAGTGACGAAAAGTTGTAAGCAGGCCACAAAACACACGTAGTGGCAGGAGATGCGTAACCGTGGAAGGAGTTAATATTGCAGTCTTAGGTATGGTCAAGTCTATTTTTATCAAGTGAAAATGTTTGAAGCTCAGTCCACAATGTCACTAAATAGCCTTCAATGATAACGAGATTATCTCAACAAAGAACAACAGCTGATAAGATCAATCAAAGTTTCTTTATCAATATAAATTGTACGCCGCTAATTTTGACAGTAGGTTTGTTAAGTTATATATGTAAGCAGAGAGTAAAAAACTAAATATTATACTTTTGACCTATATGAAAATTTAAGCTTGTGCCAAATTTTTAATTCGTGTCAATTCATGTGTGTATTTTTTTTTAATCCGTGTCTTTTTGTTGTGTTCAAAAATTGACACTAAAATAGCCAGTTAAATGACTACCTAGGTTGGTCTACATAATGGATTTGAATCAATTTGACCTAATTTGTATGAACAAAAAAGTCTTAAAAGGACAGTGTTGTAAATAAATGCGGATGGTCCGTAGTGGCCCCCCTAACCGTGTATGAGACCACGGCGATGTGTCTCGTGTGCTTTTGTCTTAAAAACATCTACATTGGTAAGTGAAGACAAGATATCTTGTCTCGATGGGCACACTTACCGCCGTCAGCGGAGATTAGCAGTGACGCTTTAAAATGGCCACTGTTGACATCATGATATTCTCATTCGTGTTGGTTAGTGGTGTTTTGAATGTCTCATTAGAGGTGAGTCATACTTACCATCTGTTTGTTAGTGGTGTTTTGAATATCTCATTAGACGTAAACCATACTTACCATCTGTTTGTTTGTGGTGTTTTGAATATCTCATTAGAGGTAAGACAAAGTGACAATCTGTTGGTTCGTGGTGTTTTGAATGTCTTATTTGAGTTCAGTCGTTCTAACCATATGTGTGTTAGTTGTGTCTTGAATGATTCTTTAGAGTTAACTCATACTTACCATGTGTTGAGCGTATTGTATTTGAGAGTAAAGTCAAAGAAATAAAATGTGTTGCCGTTTTTATTACTGTCATTCAGACCGTAAGTGGGTCAAGTCAAGGTGACTTCAAGTTTGATTGGAGAGATTATGGAGTTATTACCCCTGTCTATTATGACCGATCGTCCGTTGATAACTCTGCCAGCATCGTCACAGCAGGTAGATTATATAGTCATAGATGGATAAATTATATAGTCATAGCAGGATAAATTATATAGTCATAGCAGGATAAATTATATAGTCATAGCAGGATAAATTATATAGTCATAGCAGGATAAATTATATAGTCATAGCAGGATAAATTATATAGTCATAGCAGGATAAATTATATAGTCATAGCAGGATAAATTATATAGTCATAGCAGGATAAATTATATAGTGTATGGTGGGCTGGTTTTATTTAATAATTTTCCTGTTTTGTCAATCCTAAAGACAATAAATGGCCATGACCATACAGTAAATATATAGCAATGCGTGCATGTATTTATTTACACTGTTATTTAAAACCGTTAAGTATCACAGATATTATGTCCAAATCTAAATTTCCCCCCAGAGTGTGTAGAGAGTCTGAACGCCATTCAGGGCAAGACTAAAGCGATTGACTTGAGTTGGCGAGAGGTTGCGGACTGCTGCAAGAACTATCCCAGTGAACCTTACTGGACGTGGTTTGAATGCATCCTTAACATAGGGGGTCTTTGCACGGAGGCTGATTACAGAAGTGGTGCAGGGGTCTGCAATAACAAAACGTGTACCGCTGTCGGAAAGGTGGGTACATTTTTTTTTTAAAAACACTTACCTTGATTATAAGAACGTTGAAAACAACCAGTATTTTTTTCTTGTAATATGCTTCTTACTATACCACAGTGTTGAAGGAACGCGAACTTATCAATTAAAAAATATATGGAATTCAATAAATAATTTTTTTTTAATGTCGAAATTTGAAATATATATAAAAATCAAGGTATGTATTTTGATTAATTCTAATTTTCAAATAGAATCCCATATACTTCCCTTAGAATTTAGTTTTTTTTAATGTCCTTGAAATCAGTTTTATTCTGGACGCGAAACAAATGTGACATTTTTAATAATTTTTTTTATTTACATAGGTTTTTTCCCCATTAATTTTCAGGTGACAGGAAACGGAATAATCCCAAAGGGAAGTGAAAATCTCATGGCTGAGATAATTCATCAAACGACGATAGTCGCATACATCGATGTCACGCCGGAGTCTTTCCAGGTAATCCTCGGAGTGTTCATTAAAAATCATCGGATAAAGTTGGGTAATTGGAATCAGTCGATACAGGATTGGCCAAAGTTGGGTAATTGGAATCAGTCGATACAGGATTGGCCAAAGTTGGGTGATTGGAGTCAGTCAAGATATGATTGGCCAAAGTTGGAATCGACACAAATCATGATCCAAATGAGTTTGATCGTTTGAACGGTGCAACAATTTATTTCATAGATTTTCATGACGTTTCTTTGATTGCTTTCGTTTTTTTAAAATGTTTTTCCGCTTTTAATAAATATTACTTGTATCAATAAAAATAATATCGAAGTCGAAGATTTTAGCTAATTTTGTATTTGGGCATATATTTTTTAATTAGTTTTTTTTCCCCTACTACTACTCTTTTAAATCCAGTGCAAATAAAAAATGGTTAGTACATAAACAATGCATTTTCAAATTAAGCATACAATTTCATGCATTGTGTGTTAGTCAATTGACTTGACGAGGACATGTCAAGGACATCCAAGTCTAAGGCTCTTTCTGTCCGTGGATGCCCGAGAGCAGATGATTCGAACTCTGGCCCAGACATGTCTTTAGCGGTCCTAGTGTGAGACATGTCATCACGCGGCGTAAACCAGAGCCGTCGCATGACTCTTGCAGGACACCTGACACTTTTTGGTGGGCCCCTGCCAGCTTTGATGGGCCCCTGAAATTTTTGGTGGGCCCCTGCCAGCTTTGATGGGCCCCTGAAATTTTTGGTGTGCCCTTGACACTTTTCGTGTTTTTTCTCCCTGATTTTTTTTAATTTACTTTTTTTGTTGACCCCTGTATACACATTTTGATTATTTTTTTCCTGCATGAAAACTGTTGCCCCTTTAAATGTGTTAGGCCTCCTGCTGGTGCAGGAATTTCATGGCCTGCTCGATGGCCCTGTTGCAGAGGATAGACGGAAATTAATTATTCCGACATCAAAAAATGGCCGATGATACTATACTTAGACAAATGGACACCAACGAATGAATTTTTGTGATGGACGGGTGTTGGGCACAATCAATCTTGCAAACATTAAAGACATGTGCAAGTATACTTTTTTTTTTGCCTGATATTCTTCTCGTCTCAAAGTGGCGAAATGCATGAACCTTTGGCCTATATAATATTATTTGTTCTTGCACACAATTGCAATTTTTTAATTGTTTTTATTTTAAAGAGTTATACCGGAGGTATCTATTCTGACCGGAACTGCACACCTGGTGGGATCTATGATCACGTGGTACAGATTGTTGGTTATGGCACGGAGGCAGGAGTGGATTACTGGATCCTGAAAAATTCTTGGGGTAAATTGTGTCTTATTTACTCCACCAAAAATTACTGTTTATTGAATGTTCTCAATTAAAAGTTTATTTTAGATCCATTATTAGCAGTTATTTGTATATATATTGTTGGTCCGTCGAGGATCGACGAGGACCATCGAGTCGTCTGGTGACTGATGACTTGCGCGGGTGACTTTGTTTTAAAGTGAAGAAGAGTTGCGCTGCGTCTACCTCACTCTCTCGTCCGAGCCCACCATATCCAGTGTCAAGGCTCTACGTCAAGACGACCAGGGATGGGTTCGGTTGCAGGAATTGTCATTGTTTGCGCCTTACGGGACTCCATCTCAGGGTTTGAATTCAGAGTATATATATATATATATATATTTATTTATTACCTGCAATACCATTCTGGTGCCACCCTTTAAATTTGATTCGAATCTTGGCACTGAGCTGAGTTTTATTTCATTTTTTTCCTCCACAGGTATCTCGTGGGGAGAACAGGGCTACATGAGGCTACTGCGAGGCAAAAACATATGTGGCATATCAGCAATGAATATATATCCCAAATAAACCAAAAATTTACTTCAAAGTATCTGGTTTTATAATATTAGAAGTTTGAAGAATGTATTTTGTATGCATACGTTCAAATGCTTTACTTACTTTCCACTCCGTGTGTTGAACAATTTTTTAAATAAAAATTAGTAATTGTAAAAGTTATAAAAATAAATGCAGATTAATGTTGTTCTTCTTAGGTAGCCAATTTAAAGATTAATGTGCATAGAAGAGAAAATATAAAATTTCTACTCATTTGTATATGTATTTATATATTCATGATCTACGGTAAAATACTTGGCGGTTTTTAAATTTTCACTGTGCTTGGTGGCTGAGTGATTTAACCTGGGTCTATCAAAACGTATTGACTGGAGCCAAAGACTCGACCAAACTCAAGAAATAAACAAATCCAGCACCCCGAATGGATGGTATTCAATTACCACGACAAGGCCAACTCTGCTATTAAACCCGAGATGTAGTGCCGTAGGCGGTATGACATTGACACAAATCCTCCGATGTGGAACGCATAAAAAAAGCACAGTGAATTCAGCAACACTCTTTTGCTTTAAATAAAACACAGCTCAATACAAGGCATACGACTCACGTCTTGGTCATCTTCACATGCGAAGGACGAACAACAAATACTAACAATGTGCACCCAAGATAAGAGTACAAATATATTTAAATAATGCAATTGTTTTCTATTTATTTCCTAAGACGAAATGTGAACCAGAAGAGGATTTCAACACTCGCTGTTTTTTAACAAATCCAGTTATCCCCACCTTGAAGACGCCTCTGTGGCTTTTCATATAATACATTTACTTGCTAAGCCATTACACAAAGTGTTGTAACTTTTTTTAAAGCCTCATTTTTTATTCGAATACGACACATAAGAATAGATTGTAGTAAAGTTAACTGATAACATAACATGATATAACCAGTGAATGGCCAAAATGGTACACGCTAAGGCAACTTTGAAATTCCAAACACTTTCATTTGGCATGCGCACATTGCTCCTTCTCTTTTCGTTGTTTTCGTGCAAGCAGCGTCATGAAAGTCTTTGTAGATTTGAAGACGGCCATCGTGGGAACGAGGCTAGTGTTCCTGGCCTGGCGGACTTGTGCTTTCATCTTGGATGCCAGCTTCATCGTCTTCAACAGGTCCTCAAACGATTGGCTCTCGCAAAACCTGTCAAACGATCTCTCGAGAAGCTTCGTCTCGACGGTCAGTCTGGTGTATTTATTGGCCACCAGCGGTCTGCTGGTTGGGTTCGGGGTCCGGAAGTTAAATGTAAGTTGCTCGTTTCTATAACTGCCGTTTGGCCCGGATGTTGCAGGTCTTCGATTAAACGCTTCCTGTTCTTTAAGAAATGTTCTGACCTTGTCTTCCACGGAGGTCTTGTGAATTTCAACTGATACAACTCCAGTCCCATGTTTTGTTTCGTCTCTTTGGGAAACATGACTTTTAAATGTGACTGTAGCATTGCGACGTTGTAAAGGTATGGGCGGCATTGATGTGTTGTCCATCACTTGATGTGAAACAGTTTGTTTCATGGAAGACATATTTCCGGTTGTCTGCGACGCCGACACGGGTGATTTTCTTGTCTCTGTGATGAACACGCCATGATTCAACTCATCATCATCGAATCCAGGCCTGGGCTGTTTGTGGGCCGTGGTGACGGGTTCAGGCATTGCAGAAGAACCTGCTTCCGTTTGGGTCACGTCACTTATGACGCGTTGTTTAAACACCGTCGCACCAAAAAGTGACCCAGTTTTCAATGGGGGTTTAGTAAATTGAGAGCGAAACAAATCTGACCCTGAAAATGAGGACGAGTCATTATCATCGGGTCCTGTTCTCGTCTTGCAGTGAGTCGGAGCTGAAAGAGTTCTTCCTGCAGAAGCGTCATCTTCTCCTCCACCAGTTCCCTGCCCGTGATTTTCAGCTGCAGATTTTGATCTCGCCTCTTCCACTTCTTCCTTCCTCATGTGCAGACTCTGCCTCTGGCGTTTAATCAGCCGCTCCTCTAGGGTGTAACGTTTGAGGCAAGATTGTCTCTCCCTCTCGAAAATGGCTCTCTGTCTTTCAGCTTTCGTGTCCAGCGCCTTGTGTTTGTTGAGGAGGAGGGTGTGGCCTTGTGGTGACATCATCACCTCTATGTTTAGCGTGTGGTCCTGCCAGGAGAGGTTCTTGGTTTTCAAAAGCATAAGCGACATTATGACGATATAATCTACAGAAAGCCTCTCAATTTGGGGTGAATGACCTGTTGAAGAGAATTATGAATAATTCCAATGATTATTTCATATATATTTTTTTTCACCGATGCATACAATGACCATGTATTTTCTCATTTCATTTTAGCGATTTAGTTTTATTTGCTATTACTAGAAACATATTCGAAGAGAGTTCTATGTATGAATTACATTTGCCGATATCTATGTATCACTGATATCAATCAAGGCCGGCGCTACTGGGGAGCGGGATATGATATTAAGATATTTAATAATCATACTGGTCCTGACTTGTCATATGTGAGCATGTCATACCGGGATTTGTTCGGCCGCTTTTCTTAATAAGTTTTTATTTATTTGTTTTACTGTAACAGTTGAATAGATCTTAGCCGAATAATTGTCATCGTGGTTTCTTTGTTGCTAATCTCAAAGGTTGTCCCAAACAAGGGTAAAAAAAACAAAAACAAAAATACTACAAAAAGCTGAATGAGCTATCCGCTACCTAATATACTGCATCATGTAAGCAACAAAATTCAGACGATAATCCGACAGTTAATTAAACAGTAAAATAAGACGTTTCGACATCGCACATGGTTGTATAGAGTATCGTTCAATCGACAATGTTAACATTCCATTCAATCGAAAGTGAGACAATGATAATCTATTTTAAATTTTTGAAGAACTTCTTGTTGCACTTGTTATGGTTACCGGCACTGTCAACATTATTTTGTAAGCGATCATTTGCGCATGAGCGAAAATAACGATCAATTATTATGACTACGTTTTACTTCATTCAGAGAATAAATTCCCACTGCAGCTTCCCAGCGTATCTTCCTTTTCACTACTGAGAAGATGTGGGGACTGGAGCCAAGGTGGTTTAAAAAGGGATATCACCGAAGAGTCTGCAGAGGAAGGCTTTTGGCCGATACGTTCTTCTTTTATTTTCCTGTCTATAAATTTTAAGCTTCAACATAACTTGTTCCACTATTTCCTTCACAAGCTTGAACGCAGTCCTTCCTTCATTATCATCGGCTACATCAAGTTGCATAGGCGAGATATAAACGATCTTACTAATGGTATACTAAGCAAACAGAGTGTCTAACCATATGTTTTTGTTCGTCAGTCGGGAGTCGAACATGACCACTTTAACAATCAGAGTTTGTGCTGGTTCTGTCTGTGGGTGCGCAGATGGCTAATGAGGCCGATTCTGGCACGAAATTCTCTTGTGCAGTAGGTGCAGAGGAATGATGGCGCATCTCCGGGAGCAGAGTCAGACCGGGCCTTCCTGGCATGTCACTTGCGCTCTGCAGCCGCTGTTCTGCCAACTTCATGTTGCATGGAGCTCCTGTGCAAAGTGGAACGCCATGAAGTTCGATACTTTGCTTGTTCCTCCCACATGTCTGGGTTTATGTTGAACGCTTTCAGTGAGGCTTTTATGTTGTCTTTAAAGCGTTTTTTCTGTCCGCCAGCAGACAGACCGCTTTCCTTGTTCAAGCTCACCATAGAAAATTCTTTTGGGAAGACGGTCATCTGAAATATGACAAACCATGGCAAGCGAAAATTCAAAAATCTCTCAGCTCGCAGGTCTTGCAGCAGCTTCGCTATTCACTTTAGCGTCGTCACGCGTTTAAACTAGGGGGATAGACTGGTCATTCTAATATCAGGTACCTTCGAACAGTGTGATGGCTGGAAATGTCAATCGATTAGAAGGCATGGGCTGGCTATTTTAATAATATATAATAGTATAAGGGTGACGCTCAGCGCTGTGGTGGATCGCCCCGTTCACCACCCCCCTGACGCCAGCGGCAGTGTCTCCATTTATGGCTAATGATATCAATATTTAGGTGAGTTTTTTTTTTAGTTCCTCTGTGTCTAATGGATGCCCAATAGTTTTGAGTTTGGAGCGTCTTATAAATGACGTCACACTTTTATTTATAAAACAAAAAAGGGATTGGGGGAGGGGGGGGGGGTTGTGATCATGAATCTTTCACGTTGTGCAATGGCACGGGCCATTGATTCCTAGTTTTGATTAAAATTTGTGAAAATTAGGTGGGAAAAATAAAAGGTGGGGAGTGGGTGGGGAGGTAACAAAAGTTGCCAAAATAGCGTGACATATTTTATGACCCCGCTTCATAGCGCTGCAGTTGAGCAGTACGGAGTAGAAAAATTGTAGACTTATTTTACGACTCCCCACCATGTTTCATGACGCATCAGCGCTGTTTAAATGACATGCTGTTTCCCCTAATCCGCAGTCCTAATGAAGTATTAGATGGCAGAATGTCATTGGATCAATAATATTAAATCACAATAATCAAGTTAATTAATTGAACATTCTAGAACCACACCTTGTTTTTTTTTTTCTTCAATAAAGTCGGTAATTGTCAATGATTTGTTTGATTGTTAACGATGTTAAATTGTCCTTCAGCTAATCAGAATAAATCCCTACTTAAAAACCAATAAACGTATCCAACTTTAATAATAATAAATCCATCAAAATAAACATATTATATCGTATATTGAAACAGTTTAAAATAAATGTGTTTAAACACCATTAACTTACGCTTGTTAGGGGAAAATGAAATTTGAAACGGGAAAAATCCTACGATCCAAGATTTAATCATGTGTGCTAACACTGAGTTGATTGCGCTTGTCATCTAGGTTGTGTTGTCATTTAAATTTACCAACATCGTCCAGCAACTATTGCTTAGGGGGGAAACACACACACATACACACACACAAAGAGGTACGTAATGAGAATAGAGGTTCTAAAATAAAAAAAAATGGACTTTGATTATAAACAAATAAATAAAATGTAAAATATGTTTGCTTTTTTCTCCTTTTTAAATTTCAATGTTTGATTTCAGTCGGGGTTCATAGCTCATCGCATGCAGCATGTTTAACGCATGTTTAATGGGTGCTGGGTGGCCGAGCGGTCTAAACGGTCTCAAACCAAACAGCTGGTGGTCTGGAGTTCAATCCCCACCAAAAGCAAATCATCCCAAGCACCCCGGGTAGATGGGACTCGCTAGCCTTGGCAACCCATCCAAGAGAAGGCAAACTCTGAATTTAAACCAGGAGCCAGAATGATCAACAAATTGATCGTGGGCACCTCAAATATAAGAAGAAGAGAAGAAGACGCCCATGTTAAATAAAACATAACAACGAACAGCGAATTAACATATATAAATTGACTCTTTTTAAGAAGCATGTTGTTGTTTTTTTAGCCATGTGTTTTCAACTTCCAATAATGACAAGCGCAATCAACTCAGTGTTAGCACACATGATTAAATCTTGGATCGTAGGATTTTTCCCGTTTCAAATTTCATTTTCCCCTAACAAGCGTAAGTTAATGGTGTTTAATATAAATTGGTTTAGACTATCAATTCATAAAAATCGTATTAATCTGTTCAACTGATAATTGATCAACACAATCGGTCTAATTTTTTCCCCATCATCTGTTTCTAAATGCGCTGTTGTTATGTTGTTTTCTTGTCACATAATTATGGCATGAGGTGAAATAACGATGGTTTTATGTCACTGTTTGAGAACCTCTGCCCTGCTACTTGGGGGTGACAGCAGCACAATCAGCTGTGAATAAGACTTAGTTCCGAAACCCTCAATACATTTCAATACTCCACGCCATTCTTTTGAAAGGAAATTATATCAATAGACTGACTCTTATTTCAAATCAATTATCTGACACGTATTGTTTTCGGACTGACTTGGAACACAGGACTCCGTTGTTGCACTTGTAGCAACCATTGTCTCGTAGGACCGGGTAGGTTAATTGCCGTGGCTTTGAATCTTGGCAATGGCGTTCAAGTTTGTATAAATAAAGTAAGACAAAATCACGGAACAGACGTTGGGGGACATTATTTTAAGACCTGAAAGTATGAATTAAAGACTACTTCCAAAATATGAACTTTTCCCAATTTAAGATGAATCAAAATATGCCCATATCTATTTGTTTACATATTCGTATAGTTAGGACACTGCGTCGACACCTAACATAGACTTAAGTTAACGCTTGTACTTCGCAATGAAGAGAACGAGCCATCATGGCTGCCATGTCTTTGAGGTCTAAAATGACCCCTTTAAAACACGTCTTTGTGGTCGTGATGTCTAAATGACGCCTTTAAAACACGTCTTTGTGGTCGTGAGGTCTAAATGACCCTTTTAAAACACGTCTTTGTGGTCGTGAGGTCAAAATGACCCTTTTAAAACACGACTTTGTGGTCGTGAGGTCTAAATGGTCTTTGAAAACGTCTATGTGTTCGTAGTGTCTAAATGGCCTTTGAAAAAATGTCTTTGTGGTCGTAAGGTCTAAATGGCCTTTGAAAACATGTCTTAATCATATACTTACAGTTTATTTCCGATCGATTCTGGGGTCGATTAAGGTAGACGGTAGGCCTACATTTTAAATCAATAACGGTATGTGATCAGCGGGGCAAAATCTTAATCAACGTGATAAGAAGTGTATTGATTTATGTCGTCAGAATAGTTTAGGGAAAAAATGTGAAATAAGATGCAACAGCAGTGGTGTAGCCGGAGCTGACTGACGCAAAGATGGCTGGAGCTGACTGACGCAAAGATGGCTGGAGCTGACTGACGCAAAGATGGCTGGAGCTGACTGACGCAAAGATGGCTGGAGCTGACTGACGCAAAGATGGCTGGAGCTGACTGACGCAAAGATGGCTGCGCGATCACACTGTAAAAAGAAAAAAAAATGAAGTAGGGCTACCTGGTAATATCTCGCTACAGCACAGGAAGACATTGAGGAGGGGGCATGCACTTTTTTTTGGTGGCAGAAATTAGGGTTATTTGAATTATGAAAATTGTGTAATTTTCGTGAATGTGGTGGGCAGTTCAAAGACCACCATTGGCTTCGCAACGTCCCGCCACTCCAATGATTCTCACAATTTGGTATGGAACAACCCCACAATTTCTCCAGAGGAGACTCTCTACACCCTTTATTTTTCCCATCCAATCATCAACTTCTGATATTCTGATATTGGCTTCCATTCATAATTATTTTTTTGTTGTTGTTGCTAGCATGAGTTGTTAGATAAAGCCTATCAAAGTAAAATAGAAGTTTTTAAAAACACGTCTTTAAAAGACTTCTCATACAATCATGAGGCATCCAGTCAATTGAGAGTAAAGTTAGTTGTCACACAGGCCGCTGACTTGAGTTCATATCTTTTTAGCTGTTACATAGTTGTTGCACAGCCTTGTGCTCATATCTTATTATACCATTACATAGCTGTTACACAGGCCGCTGCCTTGAGTTCATATCTCTTTAGCTGTTACATAGTTGTTGCACAGCCTTGTGCTCATATCTTATTATACCATTACATAGCTGTTACACAGGCCGCTGCCTTGAGTTCATATCTTATCAACTATTAAAGAAAACAGCCAACAAAGTGAAATCATTCTCTGTGCACTTTTCATGTCAAAAAGCATTTAAAACAATTATCACCAAGCTTTTTTTGATGGCTTCTTTAAAAAAAAATGTATTTCTCTTGCTTATTTCAAAGATTGCACATTATTGTAAGACTGTGCAAACAAATATGATTGTAAGACTATACAACAAACATGATTGTAAGTCTATACAACAAACATGACTGTAAGACTATACAACAAACATGATTGTTAGACTATATAACAAACAGGTCCACAATGAGAATTTTCATTATCAACATTTGATTTCCAATGAATGATAAGAGGAAAGGGGCATGATGTAACAAGAGGGAAAACTCCCCACTCAAACATCCCTCTTGCCTATCAATACCAGATAATAAAATTACCATTGATTAAATCAACTATAGAAAATATCATATTTTATTTTTGGGTTAATACTGATAAAATCAATACTCAATTTTTTTAAAATTATCGGATGAAAATTGGTCAAATCTGGGGTAATCAATTTTATTAAATATTTCCTCTATTCTTGTGCAAGTTTTATTTTTATTTTTTTTTTCTTCATTTTATACAAACTGTGTGAACAAAATGATATATAAATTACAGCTACTGGTAACACAAAATATTTCATCATAAATTAAAACAGATGGTCTGTACAAATTGTGTAATATAAGAAATTGATAAGAACTGAACATTTTTAAACAAGAACACAACAGTGACAAATACAATCAAATGAACTTCACAGTGTATGCACAAGGGACGTTTAAAAAATATATTTTGTTCTTGAAACATGTTTATTTTGATTTATCCTTGACTCATAGGTAGCATGTCCCATGGCTCTACTGTGTGATGAACCATTCATGTATGAACTAAAAGTCATACTTCTTTTGATGATGATGTTGCCTATGAGTAAAAGGCTGTGTTGAATGTCTTTATGGGCTTATCAGCTGCCACTGCTTTGTGGTTGAATGGACACTGAGTTGAAATACAAAGGAAAAGAATAGCAATTCATTTCAACATTTTATGGAACAAATTAAAAATCAAATCAAATAACGATGATAATTTATTTGTAAAAATAACACATGTTTCTTGATAGTTTAAACACAAGCAAATATTTCTTAATTATGTCAAGTATTTGATGTGTGATGAAGGCTGTGGTCATAAAATCTAACTTATAGACATGGTAGATAGAAGATGTGTATTTTAAAAAAAATATTTTTTTTTTCAAAATGACTAAATTCCTAAGTATAGAATCCTTGAGCAATTGCCAAATCCAAATTTAGAATAGAACTAAGTAGATTATCAAAAATTGCTGTTTGTCTTCTTCTTCTCTTAAAATTAAGTTATGATCTTGTGCAACTAAACTACTACTCAAGCTTAAAATTTTTTTTTTTAAATCCTTAGATCTAAAATTCTTACATGTCTGCATGCATTCCCACAGCAAGATCCTCTCTTTAAATGCTGCAGCCTGGTTATGACAGTGTAGCCAGTGCTTGGGTCTTTATAGGTGTCAAGTCTTTTCTACTTGAAAGAAAGAGTTGAAAAATAAATTCTGAGTTTTGTACACATAGCATGGTTTGATTACCCATAACGAGAACCATGCTTTTATCAAAAGGTTAAGAGAAGAGAAGAGAGTGAAAGATGGTAAGTGATCAAACATTTAATTCATCAGCAAAGAGCTGAGTGTCTATAAATAGGCTTTATAAAACAAGCTGAATATATCATACAAAAGTTTCTGACAAAAGACAAACAAATGGAAAGAGCATCGAAATGATGTCATTTTTACAAAAACAGTGAAAATATAGAATGTAATTTACAACACTGAAAAGAGTATTGTGTATTATTATAAAAGATACCCACAGAGAAATTTTACTTAGATGTATAGTGTGCAAGGCCAAAGAGAATGAATGAAATTAATTTCATTTTGTAAGTTAACTATAGATATACAATATTTATATCCATTAATAGAGCTGATGTGTATTTTTCCAGGACAGTGTTGATAAGCCATTAATACGATGTACATATGTTATCAGAAAGGACAATTTTTACAACTAAATAATAAATAAAATGGAAAATCATGAAATATTTTTGTAACAATTCATATTTGAATTTACCAAGTTAAGCTAAACAATTGAAAACAAAAAATAATTCTTAGCTAGATGATTGTTTTAATTTACCTGTAATGCATCTACATGTTTTTTATGAATTAGTTTTTCTGTTTCATTTAGTTTCTTTTCATTCACATTCTCTAGAAATGAGAACAGCTGGGAGTCTGAAACATTCACTGGCGCAGAACATTTTTCAGCTGCCATCTGCATTATAAATCTATATGACCTTCCTTTATTAGCAAAAGATGACAAAGATGATCCTGAAGATGTTATAGACTTTAACAACCTGAAAATGGGATTAGAATCAAATTTCAAGTACTTTGTTTTAGACAAAAAAAGTATTAAATTTAAAAAAAAAAGGATTAATCAATTGAATTTTAAAATACTAGAAACTGACTTAATTCTGATACCATGCAGCATTTCAGTATTTCTTCTTCTTATTATTATTATTATTTTTAGGTGTTTTTATATAGTGCAGTACCCCAGCCTGGGGCTAGGCTCACTGCATTTCACATAAAAAATTAGTAATTACAAAAATATGTACATTTAAAAACAACAGTTGGTGAAAAGCTTGACCTTTTCCACCCAAGTACTATCTACCCCTGTCTAGCCATGGACAGCACCCAGCAGAATCATGCTTGGTTTATCAGTCAGAGGGTGGTGAGAATGAGTCGGTATGAGTAGCCGGTTTCAGATATTAATATATTTATATATCATATTGTATTTTTAACAGGTTTTTCTTTCAACTTCTTTGTCTCTCAACTCAGGGTAATTAACATTTTTCAATGGAAAAATAAACCAAAAACAATTACAAATAAATATAATGCAGTAAAACGATTTAGAATTACATTCATAATTTTAAGAATTTAATTTGATGTGATGCCTATTTCTTATAAAAATGTGTAATACTACTGTCACCTTATTATGAATTAAATCAACTACTTAGTAAACTATTTAGTCTAATGTTAGAAAACTGTTGGTCTACTATCATCATACTGTCATACACAAGTAGGTCCTGATAAGTAATTTTTGGCACCTATGTCTATGGCATGGCATTACATGTTACTATATTTATAGTGTACATTTAGTGAGTCAATTCAGAATATTATTAATAATTATCATGTTTTTTACCTCAGTAATTTAAATCACTAATAATAAAAAATTTGCTCGATTGTGGGCCTACATAGCCTATTGACCTACACTGAAAATGAAAGACTGGGCTAAAATTGCAGGCTTCACTCAAACTATACTACAGTGTACTACACACTATTAAAATATGGTACTTTTAATTTTTACTAGATAAGAATAAGACAGTAGAGGAGTAGTAATAACTATAATTAACTAATGAAATAAATAATTAATTACTAACTAAGTATTTAGTAGGATTAGTTATTGTAGTCAGTGTCGTAATATATTATGGCGGACATGTGAATGTGACATGTCATGGCACAAATAGTTGAAATTTACCAGGTGGCGTTTTCGGACAATTGCAGACTTTCTTTTCATCGAAGTGGGGCCGGCACTAACCCTAGGCGGCCTAGCTGCACCACTGAATTCTGAATGCTGTTACACACAGCACTGAATGAATCTGAATACTATTCAGAATTCAGAATAGGCCAAAAAAAAGTATATTGTCAATTAGGCCTAGGCCTAGGTTTTTAGCCCTGCCCCCAGCCTTAGCTGACTGCGGTAAATTTGTAGAGATATCACAGCGGCCCCCATCTTGGTTTCCGTGACCCGCGAACTTATGTCCTAAAAGTATCACTAAACCTAAACTGGAATCTAAACATATCCCTAACCTAGGCCTAGGCCTATCGGAACCAGGGTTTTGACCCTGTCGGAACCAGGGACACAACAACATGCAAATGACGTCAGGGTGCTATCTCTCCAAATTAGCCTTTTTGTATTTCTAAAGTATATTTTGAACAGCTTTCACAATAGATACTTACATTATAAATCAATATTGCACAGGCCTAGGCATATTAACAATTTTAGGCAAGATAGGGCAAGATAGCAACAATAAACAAATCATTTACACTAGAGTAGCTTCCCTTGAGTTTAAAAAACAATATGGTAAAATATGTTACCGAACATTACCGTTTCTGGGATTTGTGACACGAAGAACGTTAAAAAAAACAAAATCTCCTTGTACTTGTAGCTCCCCCCCCCCCCCCCCCGGCCTGTGTGAACGGCTTACAAAACCCATCACGAATTTTTTTTCCCCCTATAGATTGGGCTTTTTTTCCTTTTTTTTTTGGTTTTTTTTTTTTTTTTTTTGGGGGGGGGGGGGGGATTATTTTGGAAAAAATTGCTCGCATCCCTGGATTACTATTTCTTGGCTTCTCAATGTTCTCACTTATCGATCTCTATGTTTTCCTGTATTTTAAGCTTCAATTTTTAACATGTGTATGCATACAACTAAACTCAGGATCAGCTCAATTTTCAAATGCCATTACTGTGACAGTATGACTGGACGTCATGAGTTGTTACACGAATCCTGAAGAGTGAGCATCATTCATTTCTATTACAATTACATCTTTTACCATTAAAAGACATGTGACTTGGGTGTACATCTTGCAGTCTGTTGACGTTTTATTTCATTTCTATATAATACGTATACATTGATATTTACATTGGCTGTTAAAATTTTAATGTATAATGCGATAAATGCTTCACTAGATTTTTTTAATTCTGGTCTTTTATGACTCATAGTTCAACTAACTATCGGGTATTATAAATATTGGTATATTTTTTATTCATATTCAAAGTGAAATGAATTTCAAATCATTAAGGATGAAAATTCCTTTAAATGTAAAAAAAACAAAAAAACAACAACAACAAAAAACCCCCCAAAAAAACAACTACTCACTTAGTGTAATATTGTGTAATCCCAGGAATCAAATGCTATTTTTTTTTTATTTTCACCCCTCTCCCTGTTCAAATCTGTTGCAAATCTCTGGAACCCGCAAATTCCCTAACCCTCCCTCTTTTAAAGAATATCTCAATTTTGAACTAAAAAATTGTTCAAAAAATTAGCAACTATTTCAAATTTAGTCTAAAATATCCTTCAGTATATATTAAGTAAGATATTAAATTTATGATAGAAACATCTTCTCCCAGAATACTTACTTTACATCAGAAAGTTAAAAGTCACTGTCAATTTCAGGTTTTATGTTTATTGTGAATATTTTTTTAAAATGTGTTCTTAACACACTACCCCACTCCCGGTCACAAAGTCACACTTTCTTAAACTACCCAATCCCCTCCTTAGTGTGACGTACTTTATGGCTGGCCCCTAGGTTATATTTTAACTTTAAAAATTGTATTTGATGGAGCAATACAAACGAAAAATGCAATGACAACACAAGCACTGATACAAGACTTGATAATTAGTGAAACGATATAAACCAAGTAGACTCTGATATATGACTCACTTCTAAACCATTTTTTCTGCGATATAGTTAATATAATTATCGTATAGTTGTTGTCCTTTCAGTTGGTGCAATCGTGAATAGGATCTACAATATTTTATTTGATAACAATTTAAACATAAAAATAAAATTGATTTTCTATCATTTGAAATGATTTTTTTTTTTGACAACCAAAATTTAAAAGTTTGCCCAGTGTGTTATATGATAAAGGCCTATAACATTCTTTAATGATTTAAAATTTAAAAAAAATATATAGAAAAAAGAAATAAAGAATTTAGAAATAGATACAAAGAAAAAACAAATCTCCAACTAAAAATACTGACTTGTTCACAGGATTTTTTGACAACTGAACTGCAGTCCAAATCTTTTTCAGTTAAATGAAAATAACTTTCTCACAAGATCTCATTAACTATTTAAAGCAACTTTGATTGTTTGCGCAAATTTATTAAATTATGCAATAACGTTTGTGTATTATCGAGGGATATACTTTGACCTATTTTGTTGCTAACCTAAAAAGTGCATGTATTTGTTTGTTATATTTTCATTGATTTGTTAATAAAATGTGATTTCAATCATTTGTCTACAATTGTTTCCAGAATACTAAACAATGTGATTCAATTATATCATCTGAAGTGTGGTGAAAAATAATCAATATCAGGAACAGAAACATTGCAAATCCCATCTACATGCTTAGGAGCCAAAATGATCAATAAATTGATCGTGGGCCTTTAATATATAGAAGAAGAAGAAGAAAATTGTGTATAGTTTAAAGGAAATAATTTTAGAAGCAACTAATTATTTCGTGGTAATTTAAACTTAACTCCATATTAAATAAGTTACTTGATTATTATTTAAATACACAATAATATTTGGTAATGTTAGTAATTTAAAGACGCCATATCGTTTTGCTTATTTCTTTTTGTTTTTAAGAATAAAGCAATTTTTCGATTGCCTTGTCATTTAGCTTTCATATTATTCCATAGGCTATAGGTATGGTATAGTTGATGAAAATGATCACATAATTGTCATGTCAACCTAACAGATATCTTCACAGCAAAGTAGAACAATTTAATTTCCTTTATTTTCTTATAAATTATGAAATAGATTCAATTATTTTGTATTGTGAGCTTAGTTGCCCAAATCCATAATGACCCCGTTTCAAATTGTTCATATATTTTATCATTATTTAAAAATTGAAATACTTAAAATAACATAATTTAAAAAACATCAGGAGTTTAAAAGATTTCTTCAGTGTTGTGGCCGCAACAATAATGCAAAACAATACTAACACAGTAAACTTCGTTTGTTTCTAATTGATGCGACACTTAGCCGTATCCGTGACCCTGCTATTTTTAGAAAACACCACATGTCGCATTTGTATCGTCTGCTACAGCCACACTTTATTTATTGATCTTTTTTTAAAAACAAAAAATCAATGACTTGTGATCTTTACAGTTATCTTATACGGTGATAGTTTCCCTCAGCCATGATTGCTAGAAAATCACTATTCGTGGATTGATAAATGGGAACATTTTGTTAGGAAACTGTGTTTGTTGTTCCTTGTTAGTGTAAGTAATGCTTGGTAAGTTTGTTATTGTTGATTAAATTCCCTCTGGCACCACAGACTTTCCTCGACGCACTTCCTGTGTCATCAAAGATGCTACGAATTTCAATAGCGTGTGAGAAGGACGTGAATGTGATATCATAACGCAGATGGCTGGAGAGGAAGAGTTAAATGAGATAGTGGAAGGCTGGCTTCATGTCTGGGGTAAACATAGAATTATTAAATTATTTATTTTATGTTTCTATGTTACTTAAAAATATCTGACATCTTTTCATGGCGCCGCTACTGAAACAATGATTATGCTATGCAGCTACGACAGTGCCGCAGTACCAGACCCAGTTCACCTGTAAAATCGATATTTCTAACTGACTCATCATCAGGCCTAACGGTCCTAACGCAATATTGAAAGAACGTCTAGAGTGGTCTGCGGGCACAAATCATTGGTCTGTCTGTATCTTACTTTCAGGCATTATTATTAAATATTATATTAATATGAACATTTAAACTACAGGCCGTGCCGTACCATATAATTGTTCATGCTTCAGAACATGCAACACTTAATGACATAGTTAGTAATTAAGTTTGATTTAAAAAAAAACTGTTTCCAATTCCAGCACTTTAAATTTACTTAATTCATTAAAGCAAGAATTCTTTTACTTTACAAATTATTAACAAAAAATTCAAATTTAATTTTTTAAAATATTTTTTTACTTTACTACGTCTATATTAATAATTAAGGCTAAATAATAATATGATTTATTACTATCTTTCCATTTTCATAACGCCATGATCATTTTTTTATATTTATCAAAATAAATATTTAGTTATTAGCCTCAGCAACTTTGTAGCCATTTCAAACTTTAAATTTAAACTGATATTCAAAAGTATACTAAGGTATAGCTATGCAACAACATTTGTAGCATTTATCCTAAAGCCTTAGTTATGGCCATATTTCATGATTAATACAGCTGGCTATTCCTTCAAACAAAAAAAAAAAAAAATAAATAAATTATATGATAGAGTTTTTTTATTTATTTAAAAAAGGTACAAGGTAAGAGTAAGGTTATTTAAATCCAACAGTAGCCCACAGGCTAGGTACTCCTCAGGAGGGCAGCCTGAGTTAGTAACCTAAAGTCTTAAAATATAGACATGTAACTTTATTTTATTTTCTTGGATAATCCTTCTACTTCTTGTGTTTGCTCTAATGTTTGTGACCCACTTAAATTTCATTGTTAGTGGTTTTAATATCTCACCAGTATAAATTAGAAAGCATACTTGCTTGAATAGTTAACTGGAATAATATTGTGATTATAAAATAAAGAGCTGTGTTTTGATATTAATGTGTTAACTGAAAAGGAAAAAAAAAAGGAAAAAAATGAGATTGTGGAAATGAAACCAAAATGCAACACATAAATGTCCCATAGTTTATTTCTTATTAGCATGGGACCTTTTCTTAAAATAAAAGTTATAATACTCTGTATCGTCTGCTGTCATTCACAAGAAAGACTTGTATTTTTTTATTTGGTTATAAAATTCCTAATTTAGCTATGAAAATATTTTTTTTAAAAACGAGAGCATCTTACAATCAATTTAAAATTCATATCACCTCTCTATTTTTAGAAAATCCATTAATTTTTAAAAAATCTTTTTAATAGCACATAAATATCTTTTTGTCTAAACAATTTAGATGTTGACCATGACTTGGAGCGGAGGTTGTTCTGTGGGTCAAGGCATCCTGAGCCCAGATGGGAGCCCAGGTTCTGCGTTCTGAGGAGTGATAGCTTGACTTTTACATTCAGCAAGACAGAACAGGTTAGCAAAGCAGCCCTTATTGATTAGCTGTCAGGCTTGATCACTGAAAATGTGGTCTCTCTCCAGCTGCATCATGGGGGCAGTGTGATGGTGTCCGTAGTTGCTTGACTCAAAGAAACAATGTCTTTTGGGTAGTTCTATCTGCACTGAGAAACACTTTAAACTGTGTATAAACTTAGTGAAGAATGAAAATAAAATGTTGAATGTTTTTAAAACTTAAATTATAAAGGGCAGTAACCAACTGCCTGTTTCATTCTTAATTTGTAATCATTAAAATTGGGTTGCTTTTCTTTTCTTTTTTTTTTTTTTTTCTCATTTAGTATCTTTAGGCATTCAATGGTAAAATTTGAGAAAAATTCTACATAAGGCTTA
This sequence comes from Lymnaea stagnalis, assembly GCA_964033795.1. Taxonomy (NCBI): domain Eukaryota; kingdom Metazoa; phylum Mollusca; class Gastropoda; family Lymnaeidae; genus Lymnaea; species Lymnaea stagnalis. The sequence goes on along the minus strand of CAXITT010000709.1, from coordinate 352,953 downwards.
AAATAAACGTATAAAATTTTAATTTCCATCCAACTGCCTGTTTCATTCTTAATTTGTAATCATTAAAATTGGGTTGCTTTCCTTTTCTTTTTTTTTTTTTTTTCTCATTTAGTATCTTTAGGCATTCAATGGTAAAATTTGAGAAAAATTCTACATCAGGCTTAAAATAAACGTATAAAATTTTAATTTCCAAGAACACCAAACTCTACACATTTCTTTAAACAATGCTTATCTTTTCAATGAAGCTGGGACTATATCTAAAATTAGACTTTTCAAAGAATATTTTTTTTACTGAGTTTATTGAGTTACTTTAGTACTTACATTTTAACGACATAATAATGTAAATTGATATAATATTACAAAATTTGGCATAAAATTTGTGTGTGTGTGTGTGTTAATATCAATTTCAAATTTTAAATAAAACCATCCTAATCAAAGATGAGCCAGCAATTTTTTGTCATTTATCCAATAATAAAAAGGTAACATTTTACATGATCCACTGAATATTTATTTGAAATCATTAAGTTTTTGCCATAAACGACCGTTGTGATGATTGTTTTATCTATCAAAGTATTTAAGACTAAATTATACTTAAATCATAATTAATAATTAAAAAAAAAATATCTTGCTTACGATTATCATTTTAAAAAAAAAAAGACAGCAGTGTAGTTACATTGTTAATTAGATAAGACAGTTGGCCACCTTGAGGTAGTCTTGCTCCACCACTGTAACTCGCATGATTTAATGTTATTAAAATTAAAGGAAATGAGTAGCATGAACTTTTTTATATTAGGCAGGAACAGAGTTGGGTAAAAAAATAAACCAGATGCTGTGGGTAGCATGAACTTTTTTATACTAGGCAGAAACAGAGTTGGGTAAAAAAATAGACCAGATGCTGTGAGTAGCATGGAATTTTTTATACTAGGCAGGAGCAGAGTTGGGTAAAAAAATAAACCAGATGCTGTGGGTAGCATGAACTTTTTTATACTAGGCAGAAACAGAGTTGGGTAAAAAAATAGACCAGATGCTGTGAGTAGCATGGAATTTTTTATACTAGGCAG
>CAXITT010000709.1:306591-349074 GCA_964033795.1 Lymnaea stagnalis | reverse complement strand
GTCTCTTAAAGGGTTAATCAGTCACTTAACTCAGTGGTCCTCAACATGAATGGGATCTTCTTGTACCAGAAAGACCAGAATGACCATTAGCTTATTTGCACTGCACCCCTCCCAGTACTGAATTAGGAAGGGTGGGGCTACGTATACGCCCCCCCCCCCACTCCCGGCGTCACTTTTTTTTTCTATTGACTAGCGGCGTTTTCTGCCAAATTGAATTTTTTTTAATGGGGTGGGGGTGGCAAAAATCTTGGACCAGCATTTGTATACATTTGGTTGCTCGGCGTGATCCTTGTAACCTAAAAAAGTCTGTGGACATTTGCAATACTTGACACTGTAATACTAAGATACATCAAGTAGTTTTATTACATTCATTTACTTTTGACTACATTCTAAAATTGCAATGCAGAAAAGAAATGGAATAGCCTGGAATCCTTTCACAGTCAGTCGAAGAAATGTCCAATTAGACTTTGTGGTTGTCTCAAGTGGGCGCTGATGGAGGATGTGGATAGGCGGGTAGGGGCATGTTGAGGTCCGTTGTAAAACATTGTTGAGAACTGTAGCCTTGAATGTGCTTCCATTCCTGGTCCATCAAATTTCACACCGAGGTATTCTGTTCATGGTGATCATGACCTTTATAACCCCTACCACAGCTGTCATTTTTTTAAGCGGTTCTCACATCTCATTCCTCATTCAAGCCAAAGTTGCTCAGCTGTATAAGAAGAGGCGCTGCCAGGTCTCTGGCAACAATGAGCAGGAGGAAGAAAGTAAAGCCTAGTTCTTGAGAAACCTTAATGTTTTTATTTGTTATTTATATAGGTTGAGCAGTTTGTAACAGTTTTTTACTTTAATGAATTTGTAATCACTTTTTTGTGTGGGATACTTTATGCGGCCCCCCTCTCAATCAGACCCTACCTTCAACGGCCCTGAGATGATTTGAGTTTGAGACCCCTGGATTAAACACACACGCTTAGAACAATCGCTGCTCTCCCCACACCACTTTGGTATCTACTCTTGCTTATGATCCATATGCCAACTACTGACGATTAATCCGCGAACAACACGAGAATCCCTGCTACTAGTAGATGTGACAGAGTTGTAAAATAAAATATAAAAAAATACACACACAGCATACGGGCTGACAAAACAGGGCTGCACGGTGGAGCGTTACAGTTGTCACTAACTGGATTCCTCAGGGACACAGAGTTGTCAGTGACGGTGTTAGTTTATTTACCCGGCAGTCAGTGCAGTACTGCGGGTGTGCTGAAAGTAATGTTTGCGTTTGAGAACTGCTAGGACATCGTGTTGTTGATGATTTTGGTCTACATTTGTATTTCATAACGTCGACGGTGCTCCGTCGTTAGCGGCCCAACTCTCAATTCACTAAATGCAATGGAAGTGTTATGAATCTTCTTTAATGTGTTCATTGGAGAAATGTTAGCGGAGGCCTTTTCGTTTAGTTCTACTTGATAGACAGGTTTGAATTGTGCACGACCGTGTATAACTGCGTATCATATATTTATATGTTATATTTACATAAACGTTGAGCGATTCAAGATAGCCACCTGAACATGTTTCTCTCCCCCTCCCCGCCCCCTCGAAACAACATGTCTTTTTTCCCTCATATACCTAATTGGTAAGATGTTGTGGACTTCAGTTGACTATTAGGCCATATAAACTTGTTGTCTAAAGTCCAGTGAAACCAGTGCCTCAACTTTGAATGTTTAACGGAATGACTATTGATATATATTGTGCACTTATTGTGAAACCATCGCGAAACTCTCTCCCCCCCCCCCCCCCCAACTTTTTTTTTGGTTCTAATCACGAAACGGTGCCAAACACACACACACACACACAACTTCTTGTGAGTGAAAGTGAAACATCTTCAGCCTGGACCAAGTATTTCATTTAAGCAAAGGAGATGGTGGGGTGTGATGTCATTCATTACTTAAGACACGTTCTTGGCTTCACGCAAAGACATCTGGAATTTTTATTTNGCAGACAGGCACATCCTGACGATCCGAAAGGTCGTCTTGCAAATGCAAACGGTAAACTGAAAAAAAAAAAATGGTGTGTGTGTGTGGGAGGGGGGGGGGTAACGAGACGTGAGACGTGCTCCAAACAGGATTTCGGTCAACACTGAATTTTACTTGATACATCAGCATGTATCCAAGTCTGAGCGTCCGGTTAAATTTGCTGCAGTAGTGTATATCTGCATCAACGGAATTACGGAAAGCCACGAATGCTGCCGAACGAACGTTGAAATGTACAGAGGTGATCATTTCAACACCCGTTGTCCAATGATCCCCCACACCTTGCGGCATGTTGCATCCCACGAGGTTCTTGGACACAAATGTCTTCATTGCAATAAAGGGTTTGTCATTTCCAAGAACTGGAAACGTCACATCACAATTACGTATTGTTACTAATTTTAGACTTTAGACAATTTTTTTTTTGTAAGACACTGCTTATAACAATTAATTTCCGCATATACATTTTTTTTTTGCACCATTTAGCATTTCTTGTAGTGACAGGTAGGTTTATTAGATCAAGCCGGTGTTTAAAAGAATTCTATCCTGGCCGTCTTGATTAAACCAGAGTAAGATTATTATCATCTCAAGTCCAAAACAATGTGTTGTGGGTGAGCCTTATCACTTCCGGTTTACTGTTCATTGAAATAGTCCAAAGGAGCTGGGACTGGCTGCCTAAGACAAGTAGCAATGACTCACTTCCTATAGTCATATAAGCATCGTCAAATTAAAATTAAAATGACTATGAATCATCAAAGGTTCACCGTGCGCTCCATAATTGTTTTATAAGCTAAGAAAATATGTTCCTTTTCTACTTGGCGCGGCCTACACATTGGAAGAAAAAGTGGGTGGGCAGGAGTAAGTGCCTATACGCTCTCTGTACTTACAAACCATATATCGCTCCAGAATAGGCAATTAATGTCAACTCTGACTCCAAATACGACAAACGCGTTCGCGCTGTCCAGTGAGACCTTGACCAATGAACAGCGTTGTATGTCTCAACGCGCTTAGTTGAAATAAAAGATTACATTTGGATCATTAGGCGCGTGCACGTGGCCAATCTGGTGTTAATGCTGCCCCTCGCGGGTGGGGGTGGGGGCAAACTTTTTACCACCCAGGAGAAAAACTCTGCGGTCGGCCGAAAATGCCGTCTTATATGTAAGGAAAACAAGTGCTTACCGCCCCCCTCGCCACCCCTTCCTACCCCCCTTTGCGCTTGGGAATTCAGTAGATGGAAATTTAACAAAAATAAATAATAACAAATCAATTAAAGCAACAACCAATGAAAATGTTTCCAATAAAAATGATCCGGTATTTATGTTTGACTTTGACATTATTTTTTGTCAGAAATGAAAGTGAACGCGAGATCACGGGGCTTGAGAGGTGGGGGAAAGGCTGGAACATAGTTTTAGTGAGTGGAGATGGTGGCTGCATAAGTATTATTAGCTTCTTTTTTTTAATTTTTTTTTTAGAATGAAGTTTCATAGCAAGCAATTGCCTAACACCCTAAGGGGGCACGGGGGAGATGGGAGCCGTAACATATTACATGGACAAATTCCTCTATCTTCCACTAAGAACAAACAAACAAACAAATCAACATAAATTACAGACAGCATCATTCATTTTAATAAAACAGTTTACTATTATTTACCCCTCCACTGTTTCTGCATATAATTTTCCAATTTTAAAAAAAAAATACTGTTCATGCATATAAATTAATTAATTTGAGAAACATCGTAGATTTGTTTAGTTTTAGCCCTCCCCCCCCCCCTTCCTTTGTTTTTCTTTCCCCACCAGATGACATTTCAATAGATGTTTCAGAGCTACCGTAGGATTAGCTATACATAACATGAGTGCAAACTTATTTTTGTGCGGCAGCGTGATTCAGGTTTAGTTTAGTTCTTGCATGTTTGTGTTGATAATACCTGACCTATTTTATGGTTCACTGTTGTGTTATATATAAGCTGTGATGGTTCCTTGTGGGAGGTTAAGTTGTTTTAAGGTTAGGGAGAGGCATGTCAGTATTCAATTGCTTGCCTGTCGCTGTCATAGTGTCATATTAGATGTGTCGCAGTCTTTGAATTTCAAGACAGAGTCTTGGCTGTCCTCGGTTCTTCATTTTGGTGTCCACGGCTACTCTATTTGATGTCAGGCCTCGCCACTTTTTTGCTAATGTTTCCCACTTTCGGTGTCCACGACTGCCAAGTTTGTTGTCCACGGCTCCCAAGTTCGGTGTCAATGACTGCCAAGTTCAGTGTTCACGACTGCCAAGTTCGGTGTTCACGACTGCCAAGTTTGTTGTCCGCCACTCCCAAGTTCGTTGTCCGCCACTCCCAAGTTTGTTGTCCACGGCTAACAAGTTTGTTGTCCACGGCTCCCAAGTTCGTTGTCCACGACTGCCAAGTTCGGTGTTCACGACTGCCAAGTTCAGTGTTCACGAGTGCCAAGTTTGTTGTCCACAGCTCCCAAGTTAGTTGTCCACGACTGCCAAGTTCGATGTTCACGACTGCCAAGTTCGGTGTTCACGAGTGCCAAGTTTGTTGTCCACAGCTCCCAAGTTAGTTGTCCACGACTGCCAAGTTCGGTGTTCACGACTGCCCAATTTCGGTGTTCACGACTGCCAAGTTCGTTGTCCGCCACTCCCAAGTTTGTTGTCCACGGCTCCCAAGTTAGTTGTCCACGGCTCCCAGATTCGTTGTCCACGACTGCCAAGTTCGTTGTCCACGACTCCCAAGTTTGTTGTCCACGACTCCCAAGTTCGGTGTCCACGACTCCCAAGTTCAGTGTCCACGACTCCCAAGTTCGGTGTCCACGACTCCCAAGTTCAGTGTCCACGACTCCCAAGTTCAGTGTCCACGACTCCCAAGTTCAGTGTCCACGACTCCCAAGTTCAGTGTCCACCACTCCCAAGATCAGTGCGGTGCTGAGGGTTCAAGCTTGTCCACGACTGCCAAGTTCGGTGTCCACGACTCCCAAGTTCAGTGTCCACGACTCCCAAGTTCGGTGTCCACGACTGCCAAGTTCGGTGTCCACCACTCCCAAGTTCGGTGCCCACGGCTCCCAAGTTAGGTGTCCACGACTCCCAAGTTGAGTGTCCACGACTCCCAAGTTCGGTTTCCACGACTCCCAAGTTTGGTGTTTACGACTCCCAAGTTCGTTGTCCACCACTCCCAAGTTCGGTGTCCACGACTCCCAAGCTCAGTGTCCACCACTCCCAAATTCGTTGTCCACGACTCCCAAGTTCGGTGTCCATGACTCCCAAGTTCGGTGTTCACGACTGCCAAGTTTGGTGTTAACGACTGCCAAGTTTGTTGTCCACGACTCCCAAGTTCGGAGTCCACGGCTCCTAAATTCGTTGTCCACGGCTCCCAAGTTCGTTGTCCACGGCTCATAAGTTCGGTGTCGACGGCTCACAAGTTCGGTGCCCACGGCATAAAAGCCGTGATACAATTCAACATTCGATGTTGGTTGATGATCAGCTGCCCTTCTCCAACTCCAATGACGTGTAGAGATAAGTGGTGTATACACTATTGGTTTCATCACCAGGGCCCTGTCATTGTTTACTCACATTTCAAGACAGCTGGTGTGCCTAGAACAGAACAGTTGCAACATGGCGGTTTTTATGCGTGCGCTTATTATCCACTTCGTCTAATAGACCCTGCGGTGTTGTAAATACACATTTTGCTACCATTGTCACTAAAACGATTTCACACACTCGGTTTAAACCCAACGTTCGTACAGCTTTACAGTAATCCCAGTACTGTAGCCCTTGTCGTGGCTGGTACGTTATAGTAACCCCAACCCGCACTCACCCCACCCACACTCCCACGTCAGTGTTAAGCGTGATATCTGTCATATTCCCACGTGCCTTACATTCGATAAAACCTCAGACGCTTATCCGTGATCCTCCAAATTGAGATGTGAATAATGAATGTTGTGCTTAAACACGACGTATTTCATGCTCGAAACTCTACAGGGATATTGTGAGCTGGGTATTTTAGATAAAAAAACAACAACAAATAATAACATAACGTTAAAATGAACCATTATGTTAATGGAATATTTCAACAGTTGGCCGCTCCTTTTACTTTTTTTGATACGCCTCTGAAACTATGATTTAAAAAAAAAGAAAAAAGCACTGCCGTAATTATTTGTTTTTCCTTGTTTGTAATTCAACTCACACCTTGCTCTTCTACAAGACAATCCCTGACGTTGCTCACGAGAACATACCCTGCTTTGCAGCCTCTACCTCTCCAAACGACGCAGTACATTCCTTCCCGCCAATTTTTACCGTAGGCTTTGCCTGAACGCGACACACTCCGTTAAGTCTCAGGACTGGCACTGAAACAGTCTTTGGCCTTGTGAAATTAAAGAATTTAAAAAAAAGGGATTGTTGGCAAATGAAATGGATAAGTGGGTTTTTTTTGGGGGGGGGGGGGGGGGGGGGGGGGGGGGGGGGGGTGGTCTGTCCCTGATTCCAGCCATAACGATGTTGGCAATGAGAGAATGCCAATAATATTATATGTATATATATATATATATGCATTGATTTTTTTTTTAAAGATTTTATATTCATTTGAAAGTTGTACATTCTCCTTGATTACCTGGATTATTCACCCCCGGGGAAAGCCAAGTGCCCCCCGGAGCAAAAATATGACCCACAATAAATCAACTGGCACTCCCCCTCCACCCCCTATTCACCCCCGGGGAAAGCCAAGTGCCCCCCGGAGCAAAAATATGTCCAACAATAAATCAACTGGCACTGCCGCCCCCCCCCCACCCCCGAAAAATCTGAAGTGCCCCCGCGGGGGAAAATTTCTGAAATAATCACTTCTTGAAACAAATAATGTACCAAAATAATTGATTACGTAGCCGGAAACCAAATTCCAGCACTGTTGTCTTTACTAGAGAAACATTCGTTGGAAGTTGATTTCTAAGCCCATCAATGAAACATATAATATGTGTGCATGGGCGATATGATGTTAACATACATTTGGTACACATATTTTGCCAATTGCGTTCATTTTTATCGCACTTAATGAAAGCACTCCCTCCGTGGTGCTACCTTAGCCACACCCCAGATCCAGGGATAATGCAATTTACGCTCATTAACAAATAACACACCGGATGTGATCTTCATTGAGAAACGTTGAAAAAAGGATTGGACAAAAAAAAGCCATCCCCCGAACTACCTTAGCACTGTGGTTCTCAACCTTCCTAATGCGTGACCCTTTAATACAGTTCCTCATGTTGTGGCGACCCCCAACCATAACATTTTTTATTTGCTACTTCATACATATGTTTTTTTCCGATGGTCTTAGGTCAGCCCTGTGTAAGGGTCGTGGGGTCGCTATCCACAGGCTGGGAACCGCTGCTGTAGCACATCGCGTTAAAATGCGCTACTTTAATAAACCCATCCTGTCATACATCCCCCCCCCACCCACCATCGATGTTCGAACCTGGAATATTGCTAATCCTTTGTGGCATTCTCGCTTTCCTCTTCTCTCGCTCACCTCGCTCCAGGACAACAAACCACCATTCCTGTAGTCGCCAACACGTTGCATTACTATAGCTTGGACATCTCCGGGGCTGCCTACACCGGGTCATTTAAGAATAACAAAGGTTTACTGGCGATAATGTGAGGCTGTTTTGGTTGTTTTTTTCAGTGAAGATTTTGTTTAGAACAGGGAAATAATTATCCATCTTATTGCAAGTGCCAGTAAAATATAATGTTCGAAAATAGAAATGGCTTCGCTGTGGATTGTGCTATTTCGTAAGGACCTCTCTGTGCTAAATATTATTCTAGTTTAGGCAGTGCTTATTTCCTATTAACTCACCAAACAGGTGACTATATAAACTGTGGGGTTTCTGAAACTTTAAAGCTACACAATGTTTACCGAAATTGTCGGTGCTTTTTATTTTGTCCGTAGAAAACCTGACTTATATCCATGCACTGCATTTTATTATTTCAATGCCGTTTCTGTTTTGTCAACAGCGACAGTGTGAGCTTTTCTTTGTGGTTTTAGTGAATTTGGTAGATAACACACTATTTTATGCCACATTTTTATTTAGCACAAACCTTTGGGGATAAGGGAAACCATCGCATTAAAAAGACTCACAGAGCTTGCGATATGTACAGCTGAGTCGAAACTGCCTCAGTTAATGTATGGCGCATTAATGCAGGAAATATGATATTGTTTTCCCAAGGTATCCCGCACACCAGACACCTAATGTTAATATTAGCTTTGTATCATATATCCCACCCATCAAAAAACCTAACTTATCAGTAGCCGCGTTGCCTGTCATTTTGCTATGTCCATGTGACCAGACTGCTAAAATTATATTAAAATCGTTAACTGATATCAAGAGTCGTGTATCTGTGGTGCCCCCCCCCCCCGATATGAGCCCCTTTTTCTCTTATTCAATCTGTTTCTTGTGTTATTATAACTTTTTAAATTTTTCTTTTAGTTTATCTTTCCTGATATCGAGATCTATGTCGCCTAAATGGGCCGCCTGTAATATTATAAGCACACATACAGTTTCTCATATAACCGTCATCAATCTGTCGTGAGATAAATCAAATTGAGAAGCACTGAATTTAACCTTGGTAAAGTTAACTTGTTTACCTCTCAGATAACATTTCTGTAAGCCAATAACAAAATCAGCTGTAGTCCTGTGAGATTGATTTCTTCATTGTAAAAGAAGTCGGTGCGAACAGATCTGTCCGCGCTGTCACCATTGTATATACACGGTACTTATATAACCGATGTCGGTCGACTGGATGGCGGGGCTAGGGATCTACATTAACATTTGGCTGTCTCGGTGTCTAGGGTCTTTACAGGGCACCCAATGACGGCCGACTTGATGGCGGGGCTAGGGATCTACATTAACATTTGGCAGTTTGGGGTCTAGGGTCTTTACAGGGCACCCAATTACGGCCGACTGGATGGCGGGGCTAGAGATCTACATTAACATTTGGCAGTTTGGGGTCTAGGGTCTTTACAGGGCACCCAATTACGGCCGACTGGATGGCGCTGCTAGGGATCTACATTAACATTTGGCAGTTTGGGGTCTAGGGTCTTTACAGGGCACCCAATGACGGCCGACTGGATGGCGCTGCTAGGGATCTACATTAACATTTGGCAGTTTGGGGTCTAGGGTCTTTACAGGGCACCCAATTACGGCCGACTGGATGGCGGGGCTAGGGATCTACATTAACATTTGGCAGTTTGGGGTCTAGGGTCTTTACAGGACACCCAATTACGGCCGACTGGATGGCGGGGCTAGGGATCTACATTAACATTTGGCAGTTTGGGGTCTAGGGTCTTTACAGGGCACCCAATTACGGCCGACTGGATGGCGGGACTAGGGATCTACATTAACATTTGGCAGTCTCGGTGTCTAGGGCCTTCATAGAGAAACACGTCAGACTTAAGTTTTACAAATATTGATTATGCTGTGTTTAAATGTGTACGTACTCGGTATTGCCATATTTAAGAAATGTATCAGAGACGATGTAAGATGGCGTGTTTCCCTCATTCCTCTTATATACTTAGATTAACTTTAAATTATGTAGCTCAATGTATTGAAAATGAGTGAGATTAACACTGCCATACTGTTCTGTATAGCTTAAATATCCATATAGAAAAACTAATTTATAAATTATATTTAAAAAAAAATTCTTGACATTTCCTATAGGCAGCTGCGATCACTTTCAATGATAGCTTTCACGCCCATGCCTTCATTCCCGAATTGAGAAAACATTGTCATAGCGTGATTTCAGTCATTAATAACTTGGTGGTTTCTTATTGTGGCGTCCAAGCGAATCGGTGCTATATCATAGATTTCTGTAAGAGACGCCATCTGATTAGTTTTTATTGTTGATGTGAAAATATACGGTTTTTTTTCCTTTCCATGACCTACTATTCTAACTCCCTCCTTTTATCACAGAGCTACAGCCTCTTTAAAACCTATTTCGGAAATATCCATCCACAACAACAAGTCTATTAAAAGTCGTCACCCTACTATAGATTTCCTTGGTGGTGCCTCCCCCCCCCCCACACACTTTTTTTTTCTCCAACTTTCCACACCAAAGTTTATTTCCATAATACTTCCACTAAAAGCCGTCATCCTTCTGTAGATACTCACAACAACAAGTCTATTAAAAGTCGTCACCCTACTATAGATTTCCTTGGTGGTGCCCCCCCCCCCCCCCACACACTTTTTTTTTCTCCAACTTTCCACACCAAAGTTTATTTCCATAATACTTCCACTAAAAGCCGTCATCCTTCTGTAGATACCCTCCATAACCTGATTGAATTAGCATCATGCCCCGGGGATTCAGTCCATGAAACGTGAGAAATAGCAGGAACCACGTTATTTAAGATGACGTCCCCCAAGGGTGTCTACATTCAGTGGACCTGCGACAAGTCACGTTTGTCGAGAAAATAAAAAATAAATACATGTGGCGTTTGTGACTTTGCGAAATATTATTATGCCATTGTTAGGACCGGGTGATTTAGTGTACTTAAATGGTCCAGTCCTAATAGTCAACAGTGGAGTACCTTTTTAGACTCAATGTCTTTAAACATTGTCACTGAGTATTTGAATTATGACTTATGTTTATCGTTTATCGTTTTAGAAATGTCTGTTCCGATTCGGTCGCTTTTTTAAAGCCTAATGTGGTAGGCGAGCATTGTATTCATGTATGCGTAACGTAGCATTCCATACAAAATATATCCCTGGACAGGGTTTGAGTCCACAGCTCGTGGCATGCAAAGAATCTGTCTCCGAGGACGACATACTTCAATTGGCTATAGATAACAACAGGGACCCTACCTGCCGGCATTGCGGCCTGGTCCCAGAAACTCTAGCGTATCTGTTGACTGAATGTCCGTCACCATATGTTTCAGGAGAGGCCAGGGCGGTTGGAGAGCCATTCGTGAGACAACGTTATACGGCTTTGTGGATAAGGGAAACCATCACAATAAAAAGACCACAAAGCCGGGGTTGTAAGAGAGTAATCTCAAACCCCCAACACAAAATGTGCGCTAGTCTCCCAAAACGATCAAACGAGCAGAATCACCTAGCGATTATTAACTAATCTCCGGTCGGTGCGGAGACCCAAAATCTGGTGATTTAGCTAAGCTTTGAATATTAAGACATACAGCGACCGTGTCGTTTCTTTTTTGACCTTAGCATCACCTACCTACAGATGGCGGCGTCATCGTCTCTATTTTCTTAAATAGATTGCCAATATGTTTGAATAGATGCGTTGGGGACCTAACAAACTTTAACAGATTCAATGCATGAGTTATCTTCAGATAAATCCGGGTAATCGATTCATTATAAAAGGAATCATTAGATAAATGCAGGGTAACATATTCATTATATAACGTATCATCAGATAAATCCGGGTATCGATTCATTATAAAAGGAATCATTAGATAAATGCAGGGTAACATATTCATTATATAACGCATCATCAGATAAATCCGGATAATCGATTCATTATAAAAGGAAACATGAGATAAAAGCAGGGTAAATATTCATTATATAACGTATCATCAGATGAAAGCAGATTTCAGCCTTCTGCCTTATTCCGAAATCAAAGCAATGGATTTTTATGATTTGGAATATATATTGAAAAGGTTTTTTAATAAAAAAAACTATTGATTTAAAAAAACAACGACAAACAATCAAACAAAAAATGCTGATGTTCCAATTAGGTTGGAAAGAAAAACAAGAATATATATAAATTTAACATCATTCACCATGATAAAATCATCTATTTCCAACATTATGGACATTTTTAATATATAGTATTGTAAAAGGGGCTACTTGTACAGACATAACATTATTCTTGTTTATTTTTGTTTTAGAAAACTTTCATTGAACTTACACACACACCATTTTCTGTTCCATTATAAGAATCATCGCAATTTTAAGTTAGCGATTAAGGGCCCCAAATTCGAGCTCTTCCCTTGGAAGAGAATCCTTAACTAATTGCGTTCTTTTCAGTGGATCATATCCGAAAATCCGTGTAGTGTTATGCTGATAATTCAACCGTTGGACGTTAATCCCACAGGTTCCCAACCTTTTTTTTTTAATCGTGACCCCATTTATATAAGCTAACTGACCAGCGACACCGATACATTAAACTAAATGTACAAAATATAGAAAATAAATATGGTAATGTAAAAATTATCTAAACTATCTATTTCAAATATGAGCGGTATGAAATTATGAAAACTTACCCCAAAAAAAAAACAACAAAAAAAACAACAACAAAAAAGCAACAACATAAAAAGAAGACATAATATAACAAAAAAAATATTTTTCAATCATTATTTAGTAATTCTCTTTCATTCAGTGACCATTAGGGGTCGCGACACATGCATTTGAAACCAGGGATGTAGACCATGAAACTAGTCTGATTTCAGTTACAGCTGTAAAATACTATTCAAGTTTAAAGTTTGATAAATGCTTTAATGCAGCTAATAGTAACCTACATTTATTCCATCTCATCATTTTTTTTTTTGACTTGAAACTAAAAAAAAAAAAATGTTTGATGTTGTTAAGACTAAATGCAATCCTTTGATTCAAGTGCTAACCTTTATTGGGAATGGGGCGATTCGTCATCACCACTAAGCGACGACGAGGATAAAATATTCTTTTTTATAAGGAGGCGGTAATTTTAGATCCCTATTTTTAATAAGTCATAATCGAAACTTGAACCATTTGCATACACTATGTAACTATTTATGTTATCCCTTCAGCTTCCAGATAAATAACTATGGAACTTATGATCTTATCACTTCACCTTCTAGCCAAAAACTATATAACTAATCATCTTATCACTTCACTTTCTAAAAACAAGACCCATGGAACTATTCATGTTATCCCGTCACCTTCTAGCCATATAAAAAGGGAACTAATCAACTTATCCCTTCACCTTCTAGCCAAAAAACTATGGAACTAATCATCTTATCCCTTCACCTTCTAGCCAAAAACTATATAACTAATCATCTTATCCCTTCACCGTCTAGCCAAAGAAGTATGGAACTATTCATGTTATCCCTTCACCTTCTAGCTAAATAACTATGGAACTAATCAACTTATCCCTTCACCTTCTAGCTAAAAAACTATGGAACTAATCAACTTATCCCTTCACCTTCTAGCTAAAAAACTATGGAAATAATCAACTTATCCCTTCACCTTCTAGCTAAAAAACTATGGAACTAATCAACGTATCCCTTCACCTTCTAGCTAAAAAACTATGGAACTAATCAACTTATCCCTTCACCTTCTGGCTAAAAAACTATGGAACTAATCAACTTATCCCTTCACCTTCTAGCCAAAAAACTATGGAACTAATCATCTTATCCCTTCACCGTCTAGCAAAAGAAGTATGGAACAATTCATGTTATCCCTTCACCTTCTAGCTAAATAACTATGGAACTAATCAACTTATCCCTTCACCTTCTAGCTAAATAACTATAGAACTAATCAACTTATCCCTTCACCTTCTAGCTAAAAAACTATGGAACTAATCAACTTATCCCATCACCTTCTAGCCAAAAAACTATGGAACTAATCATCTTATCCCTTCACCTTCTAGCCAAAAACTATATAACTAATCATCTTCTCCCTTCACCTTCTAGCTAAATAACTATGGAACTATTCATGTTATCCCGTCACCTTCGAGCCACATAACTATGGAACTAATTATCTTATCCTTTCACCTTCTAGCCAAAAAAACTATGGAACTAATCTTCTCATCCCTTCACCTTCTAGCCAAAGAACTATGAAACTATTTACCCCTTATTGCTAAATAACTATGGAACATATCATCGTATTACTTGACGTTGTAGTCAAAGATCTATGGAACTATTCATCTCATCCCTTCACCTTCTAGATTAAGATCTATGGAACTACTCATCTTATCCCTTCACCATGTAGCCAAAGATCTATGGAACTATTTATGTTATCCCTTTACCATGTAGCCAAAGATCTATGGAACTATTCATCTTATCCCTTCACCATGTAGCCAAAGATCTATGGAACTATTCATCTTTTCCCTTCACCATGTAGCCAAAGATCTATGGAACTATTTATCTCATCCCTTCACCTTCCAGCAAAAGATCTATGGAACTATTTATCTCATCCCTTCACCTTCCAGCCAAAGAACTATGGAACTAATCACCCATTGATTGCCGCTTTCTTTCTGAGCTCACCCCACGCGTTTTAGCCCTTTATTGATCAGTAATTTCCATCAGAGGTTCTAAGCTTCCTGTCCATGAACCTACTCTACGAATATCCATTTTCCATTACAAATGTTTCATTTAAAAATATTTCCTTTACGTGAGCAGTGGACTTATATATTTCTTAAGTAGGCGTTTTAATAAAAAGAGTGGGTAGAGGGCTATAAATAATTCTAGATAACCTTGGATAGTATTGTATTTAGATCTATGTTGGTGTGTAAGTATATTTTAGTATTGGCTAGTTAGATTCTTACAGAAGTTCAGAAAGCAGAAAAATAGTTGTGTTTTTTCAATAAAAAGTTTGTTGACAAAAATAATCCAGCACTGTGGATATATTTAGATACAATACGTTCAGATGAAGACCAGTTAGTTTGTTTTTTAATGTTGCGTCGAAATTCTGTGATGGCTGAGATTTGTACGGACAAAGGGGTGATTTTTTTAGTGACATTCGTTGTGGATAGTTGGTGACAACAAGCCTGGTCATGGGTGTCAAACACAGCAAGGACTCCCCGGCAAGACTGGCTGCTAAAAAAAGATGGGGTAAGTATATCATTACAGACCGACTGAAAGTGATTTTGTGATTTCGGCCGAAACCGAAACTAGGTCGAAAATTAACGATGACTTTCGGCCGAAACCAAAAGCTTAACGAGACTGTAGGGCGAGGCCGAAACCAAAAGCTTCACGAGACTTTCGGCCGAAACCGAAGCCAAAACCAAAAACTAAACGAGACTTTCGGCCGAAACCTAAGCCGAAACTGAAATATTTACATATTTGAAATTCGTTCACGCACACATTCTACAGACATCGAAAATGATGGGGGAAAGTATCAATATTTACATGCTTTTTTATTAAAAAATGAGATCATCGTGAGTATTAATAAATAAACATCTAATGCAGGGGTCTCAAACTCGCGACCCGAAAGACGATATTTCGGCCCTCTACATGACAGCAAAGTTTAGTGTTAATGCGGCAAGCGCGTTTTCTCCATTCTCATATCTATAATGTGACCCTCCGCGACGGTCTCAGGCGAATCTCACCGACTAGTCTAATTCTGTTTTTATTATGTTTGTATATATTTGTATTGCTGATTATAAAGGTAAGAATCGTTTAAAATTGGACTAAATTTTGTTTAAAAAATTTTATAGCATTTTATGAGTCTAACATGGAGATAGTGCGGTTTTGAGAAAAGTTTGAAAAAATCATTTGGTGGGTAATGAACAACCATAATTGTGTACATCATAGCAATCGGATACGCTATAATCAAAGAATCCCTATGAAAATACCCCCTAGTGTTTAATGGAAATTCCGAGCCTGTCAGCTTGGTTACTTTCAAAATAGGGTTAATAAAAAAAGGCTTTTTCTACGATAAAAAAATTAAAATTCATTCTCCCTACGATAGAGTCTTCCTTCTAATCAATAGTTCATAAACATGGTCTACTCCTGCCTACTCTTTGAACACATTTTAGCATGTAAACCTTCGTGGAGAAGGATAGGGTGGTTGCTCCTGTACTAATAGATTCTAAATGGCTTATGAACGTGGCTTTTCTTGTTGACATTACACAGAAAAAGTATGTACTCAACAAGAAGTTACAAGACTAGTGGTAACTTGTCAGTGGTGCCTAATACATTTCAGGACCTCTGCATAAACTTGGTATTATGTTTCTGAGAGAAACTCTCTGCTATTTCCCAACATGCAAAATACTCATGGACTCGGGCACACCATTCAGTAGTAACTTAGTACTAAGTATACGGATGCCTTGCAATAGGAAGCATTTGATCACTTTTTTTAAAGACTTCAAAACACACACAGCCACTTTTCAAATTTTTGCTGACCCTTTCTCCTTTAAAATGGAAGATGCCCCCCCCCCCAACCCCACACAGTACTTTTTTTGTGCTTCAAACGGGGCTGATCGATCTTCAGTGCAATTTTAAGTTCAGAGAGGTGAATGGAAAAACAAGCATGGACATTTTATGAGAGCATTGCCCTTCCTCTTCACTCAGATTTCCAGGTTGTTTAAGCGGATCATTTGACTTTTTGGGAGTACCTATCTGTGGGAAAAGCTCTTTTATTTTATGAACTTTAACAAGTCAAAACTCAGGGCCAAACTTACTGATGTGCATCTTCAAGCTATACTGAAGGTCTCAGTTGCTTCCTCACTCGAGCCAAAGTTGCTCACCTGTGTAAAAAGAAGCGCTGCCAGGTCTCTCAGGAAGAAATTGAAGCCTAGTTCTCGAGGACCCTTAATGTTTTTATTTCTTATTTATAAAGGTTGCTCGCAGATTGTAACAGTTGTATTTTAATGAATTTTTTATCGCTTTTTTATGGAATATTTGATGCGGCCCAGTCCTATCAGACTCTACCTCTTGCGGCCCCTGGATGATTTGAGTGTGAGACCCCTGATCTAATAAATATTTTGGCTTTTACCATTTTAATTTAAAAGTAATTTAAATTTCTTAAAATTCTGTTAAGTTGTATGAAAGGAGAAAATTTGGAAAGGGGGGAGGGGGGCAAAATTCATGCAAAATAGACTATCCACTTCCTCTAGCTCTTAAAATATAATTACAACCTAGAACATGAGCCCGCTTGCAAAAGGTACAACGGTCCAACCAAACTCATTTTTGAGGAAAGTGAATTTTGTGTTGCAACTTAACTAGCATTTTGAAGGTTGCTCTACATTTTCTATTTAAAATAAAGGCATTAAGAGCCTTCGGAATGTTAAGATGAGAGATTCAAAATGTGTATTTAAAACAATAGATTAAGAAAAGGGCACTAACTTATTGTGATAAATCAAAATGAATATCACAAATGAAGGAATTGAATAAACCTAGGTTTCTAAATTTTATTTTTGAAAAAAAAATTAAAACAAAAATAATGATATAAATTTTAGCATTCCGTTAGTTTTTCTTCCACAAAACTGTTTACATTTGCTTAGATCTAATTGAAATGTAACTTAATGGAAATATAGGACACGTAGGTCATCATGCAGGTGTGGGCAGTTTTCGCTGAAAATAACATATGACCACAGCAAAACGTCGAAAAATAATGAATATCGGATTGTCAGCCTAGAGACAGACAGCCAGACAGTCTGACTTCTTGTAGATGACCAAAAACCTCAGTCACTTTTAAGTCTTAATCACTTTCGACCGAAACCGAAATTTAACCGAAAGTTAACTTTTCTGTTTTGGCCGAACCGAAATTAAGCCAAAAGTTAACTTTTCAGTTTCGGCTGGAACCAAAACTAAGCCGAAAGTAATCAAATAGCGACTTTCGGCGCCGAAAGTTAAGCCGAAGCCAAAGCATTGATCCTTTAAACCGGTGGAGTCAAATAACCTGTTAATGATATATTATATTGATGACGTCATGTAACCGGTATTTGATATTTTAGACCGGTGACGTCATGCAAATGTATTCGATGTTTTAGACCGTTGACGTCATGTAACCTGTCTTCGATCTTTTAGACCGGTAACGTCAATTAACCTGTCTTTGATCTTTTAGACCGGTGGCGTCATGTACCATGTATTTGAGCTTTTAAACCGTTGGCGTCATACAACCTGTATTTGTTCTTTTAGATCGGTGACGTCATGTAACCTGTATTTGATCTCTTAAACCGGTAGCGTCGTGTAACCTGTCTTTGATCTTTCCAACCGATGACGTCACTTAACCTGTCTTTGATCTTTTAGAACGGTGGCGTTACAATTACATTCTTGGTTTCTTCATGCTCCCAGCCTCACTTGCCCTCTCTATCAACATGTTTAATTGAGCCAGCTGTGGCCAGGTATAACATCAACTCGTGCGAGTACGGAGCCCGTGCTTAAATCTGGTTGTTCTTTTTTAAACTTTAAAAAAAAAATAAATAAGGAAGGAAAATAAAGCTTGTAAAGGAAGTGTACATTTCTGTAGTAAAGTTTGTGTTGAAGAAATACCGCAGCGTGAAACTTGTAGTCTGAGACGGAAGTCCTACTTCCAAACGTCCTAGTTCTTGGTCATTGTTGGTTTGAATTCATCCAACACATCTCTGTGTGTGGTCATGTGCTGTAAGCGGTCGGGGAGGGGGGTGGGGGTGGTGGTGTCCAAGGAGAAAAGTGGTGGGGGGGGGGGGGGGCGTAGCCATTTTTGCCTACTCCAAAGGTGATGTAATTTAATTCAAGGTAAGTTTGAACAAAATAAATAAATTGCTTTAATGTGTTGTACATCTTGTCTTTTATGTGTTGTACATCTTGTCTTTTATGTGTTGTACATCTTGTCTTTTATGTGCTGTACATCTTGTCTTTTATGTGTTGTACATCTTGTCTTTTATGTGTTGTACATCTTGTCTTTTTTGTGTTGTACATCTTGTCTTTCATGTGCTGTACATCTCGTCTTTTATGTGTTGTACATCTTGTCTTTTTTGTGTTGTACATCTTGTCTTTCATGTGCTGTACATCTTGTCTTTTATGTGTTGTACATCTTGTCTTTTATGTGTTGTACATCTTGTCTTTTATGTGTTGTAAATCTTGTCTTTTGTGTGCTGTACATCTCGTCTTTCATGTGTTGTACATCTTGTCATAATATGTTGTACATCTTGTCTTTTATATGTTGTACATCTTGTCTTTTATGTGTTGTTCATCTTGTCTTTTATATGTTGTACATCTTGTCTTTTATGTGTTGTACATCTTGTCTTTTATGTGTTGTACATCTTGTCTTTTATATGTTTACATCTCGTCTTTTATATGTTGTACATATAGTCTTTTATATGTTGTTTATGTCGTCTTTTATTTGTTGTACATCTTGTCTTTTATGTGTTGTACATCTCGTCTTTTATGTGTTGTGCATCTTGTATTTTTTGTGTTGTACATCTTGTCTTTTATGTGTTGTACATCTTGTCTTTTATGTGTTGTACATATCGTCTTTTATGTGTTGTTTATCTCGTCTTTTATTTGTTGTACATCTTGCCTTTTTTGTGTTGTACATCTCGTCTTTTATGTGTTGTACATCTTGTCTTTCATGTGTTGTACATCTCATCTTTTATATCTTGTACATCTCGTCTTTCATCTGATGTAAATGCTTTGTCTGTATTGAGTCTGCCAGTCACGTGGCATGGGCGATGTTTCTACGCTGTGTTTGCTTTTCAGCAAGCGCCTTAAAGTTTCATTGAAGACGTTCAGGTAAATACCAAAAATTGAGCGAAAACTTTAAAAATATGAATGAATGGAAACACAGTTGCATCAAAGCTGGTTGAACAACGTTTGCATTGTCCTACAGATGTATACAGATATATGTGAGCTGGGATATCACTGACTGTTTATATCCAAGCTAAACATAACATATCAGTCAGCTGCAGGGGGGGGGGGAATGAAATTATAGCTTTGACCTTCTCCTTATTATGAATATCCTCGCGCAGGAGCGTTTCCAGTTTAGAGCGAACCCCCTTCCCTTATTCTTAACGATGATTAGATTTTTTTTTTAAAGGTGGCCGCCTTCCTGGATGTTAATTTCATTCCTCACTGGCACTAGCGTAAAATTTGGGGGGGGGGGTGGTAGGAGGCGCCCCGTTATATAGGTTTATATATTTAAGGGCGGCATTTTCAGCCATATGCTGAGGTTTTCGTGGGGGTGGCAAAAATCTACAGATAAGCTCGCCACGGGCTTCACTAACCCTAATTAAGCCACGGCTCCAGGTCTATTTGATATTCAAAATATGTCTTCTCTTGAACATAATAAATAAGTCCATTTCTCTTATACCTTCATTATGGTTAGTTAGGCGATAGCTTGTATTATTTTATGTCAGTTTAAGTTCTCAACGTAAAAGGTACTGGCGGGATCACATGAGCACTGGGTATAGCTTTACACCCATACCACCGCACCTCTACCGATGGAAAGATGCTGCACCTCCGCCATGACCCGCCCCTGTCTGTGCGCCTTTTTTTTCCCCCTCGCTCTCTCTTACTCTCTTTACTCGCATCCAATAAAAGAATACAGGTTACCTAGATTCCAGTGCCCCACCTGGCAGAAGAGCACGCGCCATTACAAACCCCGCTCACCGACAGCCTAGCACAAGAGCTCCCATCGTTCAGTGCTCTCGGGCGAGATTTCGCTTACCTGCACCCCAGAGGCGTCCTCGTGTTGTAACGTGATTCACCCCTTTCCCCTTTCAGCCCTTTTGTATTACGCAAATTAATGGGTAAATAACTTATATTATCTTCTTTCTCCCCCCCCCCCCACACACATTCCCACATGAGATCATATCGTGATACGATAACTAGAATATACCCAATCACCCTTGAAACTTATATTGATAGAGTCAAAACTAGAGTGAAATCAATTCCCATATGAATCTACATTGGTCGAATCATATTTATATAGAAAAGACCGAATTTCTCTAGAAATCTATATTGGAAGCATCATACCTATAATAGATTCAATCCCGCTAGAATCTATAAATAAGTAGAATCATAACTAGAATGGACCCAATTTCCCTAGAAATCTTTATTGGTAGAATCATAACTAGATTACATCCTATATCCCTAGAAACCTATATTGGTATAATCATAACTAGAACAAACCCAATCTCCATGGAAACCAATATTGGTAGAATCATAACTAGAACAGACCCAATTCCCATGGAAATCACTATTGGTAGAATCATAACTAGAACAGACCCAATTCCCATGGAAACCAATATTGGTAGAATCATGACTAGAACAGACCCAATTCCCATGGAAACCAATATTGGTAGAATCATAACTAGAGCAGACCCAATCCCCATTGAAACCAATATTGGTAGAATCATGACTAGAACAGACCCAATTCCCATGGAAACCAATATTGGTAGAATCATAACTAGAGCAGACCCAATCCCCATTGAAACCAATATTGGTAGAATCATGACTAGAACAGACCCAATCCCCATTGAAACCAATATTGGTAGAATCATAACTAGAGCAGACCCAATCCCCATTGAAACCAATATTGGTAGAATCATGACTAGAACAGACCCAATCCCCATTGAAACCAATATTGGTAGAATCATAACTAGAGCAGACCCAATCCCCATTGAAACCAATATTGGTAGAATCATGACTAGAACAGACCCAATCCCCATTGAAACCAATATTGGTAGAATCATAACAGATTTAGTGGAATTACGAAATTTCAGAGGAGGAAAGGAGTGTACGTCTTTTTTTAAATGATATCCTTCATCATAAATCCATGGTTCCGAAATGACTCATTTGATGATATATCACATTGGATGAAATATCACATTGGATGAACTAGTTTGTGGACGATTCCCCAATCAGACCCCATCTCTTCAGCCACAGGTTATATTTTGGAATCCGCCTTTACCTAACCAGGGGGCGTGGATAACAGACAGGATAGATTGAAAGAAACGAGGAGTGATAGTCGATGTATAATTAAGAAGTTTGTTGTCCTTTTTCCATGTGCGCTCGCGCGTGTGTTGCCCCCGAACAGATAACTAAACAAAGCTGGCCGTGTGTTGTTGATCTCAGCCCGAAGAATCGCATTCAGGCCAGCGCCCCGTGCACAAGCCAATTTATTTACATTTTAATCGTCTGCAGAATATTAGCCCTACCGGCTCATTAGCCCCTGTGGAGGAGCCTTAACCAAAGTGGCAGGTAGCGTCCTCCAGTACACGTGGATTTCTTAACAAGGATGCGATGAAAGCAGTTCCCACGGGGGTCGCGGTTCTAGTTGTTGGAGGTGTCGGTAGAGTTACTGGGATCATACCGTGGCGTTAGAATTCTGGGCCTCGGGTTTTTTTCTTATTCACTGAACGTGTGGTGGTAAGATGTTTTTTCACAGGACTAAAAAATACAATGTTGGTGAGTACATTAGCACGTGATCGAAATCAGAGTTAGTTTTTGTGTTTCTGAGTCCGTGTGTGTGTGTGTGTGTGTGTTCGGTCGTATGCGCATGCATTTTTTTTTTGGTTTTGGTGGGACCATAAAGGTAAAAAAGAACTCTTCGCTTCTAAATTCATGTCTGCGACTTTCAAATACTTTTAAATGAAGTGAGGGACATTACGCTAGATTAGAAAATAAAGTCTAAGACCGTGAATCCGGAAAGAGGAGGATTGTACAAATAGCGAGTGCTTACGGGCCGTTTATCTGATGGTGCCCTATGTTTTGAAACTGTGGTTTGCTTCGGCCGTGGTTAAGTTCATGATACCCCACAGTGCTATGTGTTCATGTTTTTAATTAAAAAAAAAAAAAAATCAGTAATAAAATATTGATATGCACAGAGTAGAAGTAGCAAGTTCTTAAGCAGATTTACCATGCTCGTTTTGATACACAGTATACACTCTGACAGTCCGCAGAACCGGTCATGCGCAACGGTGTCCCCCCCCCCCCTTTTTTTTCCCACCCCCGTTTGACTATTGGTACGATATCGACCACTATAACTGTCAGGTCATTGGTTGGAATGTACTTTGTTGGGGTGTCATCTAAACTTTCATGGGTTGGAAATATTCGGTGTTTTAAGGGTAAATTCCATGTTTCCTGTGGTTATCAAACGTCAGATCTAGACCGGTCTGGTACAGGGGTGGTCAACCCAAATTGGGTCACATGGCACTCTGATCGCGAGTCAACTCTTCGCGGGTCACAAGTCATTAGACCTAATACAGGAAATAAATACCAAATGAACGACGCACACAATTTTTTAATTATTCTTATTCTTAAAGATGATGATTATCAGATCTTAACACACCCACTCTTGCCGCCGCAAGTCTAAATAAATAATCTCGAGTTAAATCGAAATCTATTTCTTTAATATTTGTTCAATAAATAATGTTCCCCGAAGAGAGGGGGGGGGGGGGGGGGGTGCGGGAGCGGTCAAGAGAAACGCTGCGTTTATTTAAACCTTTGATTATACTAGTTACTCAATAGTAATATTGTTTTGAAATAATTTTAATTTGAGATTAGCTTGTAATAATTTTCAATAATTATGATAACAATACGTTGAAAGGAGGGACCTGTACATCGGAACGCTCCATAGTATCACAAAAAAAATTAAAAAATTCAAGTATATTTTTCAATGTGCGTTATTGCAAAGAATGAAAATAATTGCTAAATAAATGAATAAATAAGTTCATTTGTGATACAGCAGCGGCGGGCCACAGTAATTACTGCCGTAGGTTGGCCACCTCGAATCTAGTAACAAATTTAAATGTTTCTTTGTTTTTGTACTTCAGCAGCTCACCAGGCACATCTCTTTTTCTCTTTCTGTCACCCTCTCTATCTCCCTACGTTTGTTTTTTCTTGCTCCGTGTCTCTCTATATTTTAACTTTCCCTTTCAAAGTGCACATCATATGTATCTCTTCCATCCATTTCTAACGTTCCCGGTGAATCTAGCCTTGTGCCACTCACACTGTATCTCCACATTGTCTACGTTCCCTTTTATCTAATCTTTAAAAAAAAAAACTCGCTACTTCTCTATTCCTACCTCACTGTCTACTTTTGTTTCTTGTTTAAAAATTTCTCTTTGTGCATTCTTCCCCTTATCTCTGTCCCTCTTTACTCTCAGCGTACCCCCCAACCCAGTGGCGTAGCTGGGGTTCAAAGATTTTTGCCTCCCCCATTTCACGAAAAAATATCAGGAGTTGGCCTAAAACGCCTCCGTCCATATAAAGAAGAAAAAAAAATCTGCCCCCTGGGGCGCGCATCCCCCCTTCGCCCGAATTCCTACGCCTCTGCCCCAACCCCAGCTCACTTTCAGTCGTTTCGTAACGTCTCTGATTCTAATAACCTCACCACAACACTTCCCAAGTGCTATGATATCCCAATTGTCATCTCACTGGTAAACACGTTGAGAAAATGCGTGTACCGAATTTAGATGAAATAATGCAAAGCGCAATATTTCATGAAAAGCGATCTTAATCTGCACAACTTTCCAGCAACAAGAATTGTGTATAATCCAAACCTCCCCTAATGGAAGAGTCTGGTTACACATGCAAGGGATGATCATTGAAGTGTGTCCTCTTTTAAACGTGGATTAAAATGATTAGCATTGTCTTGTTTGATTGTCGAGTGTAGTGGAACGGTATTTTTACAAAATTAGATTCATTTGAAGTACTAAGGCAATGTTTAAAAAAAAACAACAACAGAAAGCACTAATTTTTAAAAGCACTCAAATTTACATTAAGTACATCAGGTATTCAGGGCCTATTCCTTTTTCAAGATTCTTATACTTCTGAACATGTCTGCACAAGCATCTGCCACAACGCAATAGGTGCACATGGTTTAAACTTGTCAAGACTACAACAATGTTGTAATGACGGTGCAGGGGAAACAACTTGACATCTCTCCCCAGTCACAGCAGCACATTCTAACAACCCCAGCACTGCCGACAGAAAGCGGCGATACAGCAGAATGGTGTTTGTTTAATTTTAAGTCGAGTTTAAGGTCGTTTTTACTGACCCATATTGACACGGAGTCCTCTGGTCTTTCCGATCCCATTAAAACGTTTTACTCACTCTACTAATGTCCTCAAATCAGCGGCGTCGGAAGTGTGTTTGAATGGGGCGCTCCTCCCTGGACAGCAGTTTTTCTTAATATTTAGGGGGTGTTATTTTCAGTCAAATGCAGTGGGTTTTTTTCGCTGAAAAAGTGGGTGGGTTGGCGGTAGACAACATATGCCAGCCTCACGGGCGTCTAAAAGCCTGACAACGCCCTCCACCTGAAATAGATTCAAACGTTTTTCCAAACTTAAAATTAATTTCTTTTAGTTATCACACAACATGATACTTGCGTGACATGATACATACGTTTCGTTTTCTGTTGTGGGAAAAACAGTTTAAAAACGATGATAAAAAAAGACATACCGTTGACATGACATGACATGACATGACATGCTGAAACAGGTGAATGGTCAAATAACGTATTAAAAATATAAAAAAAACAAAAAAAAAACAAGACATTAAACAATTTTGTTTTTCACCTAACGAATTGAAATGCATATATAATTATAGAAACAAAACCACTGTGGAGTGTGACTTTGAAAACGGAATTTTTAACTAGTACGAAACAAACAAACCAAAACAATGTTACATTATCCTTTCAATCAATTTTTTTAAAAAAAAGTATACGTTTGTAACATCTTAGTATAAGCATTCATATTTGAATCATGGTTACTGCTGTATCAATAAAGAGCGACTCTGAAAGTTAATCAAAATATGTATTTGATATGTGTAATAGTTTCTCGTGATTATTTAGTTGAGCCTACCTGAGATATTAAACAATGTGACCCGCCTTATTTACGTTTTAAACCTCGCCATTGATTTTATTCTCCATTCATACAGTTTTTCAAAGACGATTTTCCCATTTCGCTTCAATAAAAAAAAGTCTCTGCCAACCTCCAGATTTGAGAATCTTTGGTGGTAGGAGAAAGATAAAAGCCTGACACCCGAGTCAGCTGGTATTTGCGTAATGATATGGGCTGGTGTTGGAGTGCAAATGTACAGTCTAAAGTAGTTCCCGGTTGGAAGAAATACATCTTGTCCCACGTAAGCGGGTATCAGTTACTTGTCTGGTCTTAGTGAATTGCTAAATGAATGTACCTTTACTGCCCTTAGAGAGGGATAGTTAACGTTTGACAAATAGAACTATCTTTTACTTGAACCTTAAATTGATAATACTCAATTTTGTCTTTTAATGGTAGTTCCTCTCGCTTACATCAACTTACCACGACCGAAAAGTAAGCTCTTACTATCTAAAAAAAATATTGAAACATATTTTTTCTTTTTAAATTTAGACATGAGAAGACCGAATGAAATAGTATATTCGTAGTCTCGTTTTCTGACTGTTTCTTGCTGTTATATCGTTTAATCTGTTTTAAGATTTGGCTTGTTCGTAGAAAAATAAAAATTACTGAAAACCAGAATACAAAGAAAAACGACACCAGAGCTAATGATATTAACAGTATTCATTTTAATCATATTATTAAATTTACTTTTTTAAAAATGGGAAAAATCAAAATAAAAACTATATTGTCTTGAAGCAAGTGAAAAAGTATAATCTTCGAATGATACAAGTATTAATACACACACTCAAAAAGTACAATCTTGTAATGTTAAACTCAGTATGTTAAGTCTCATAAATGTCTGATAAAGTTAGCGAACATCTCTCTCAGCTGGGGAAACGGTCGTCTTATGTATAGGCAGGGTGTCAGAACTGTCTAGAAAATAAAGGATTTCTAGACATTGCATCAACCGAAAGCATTCTTGAGAACACATTAGAACGTAAACAATCGTTGTTTTTTTTCTCAAAGAAGTGAAGAGAGAGTGTGATACAACTCTATACATGTAATCGGCGACGTCAATATAAAAAAGGGGGTGGGGGGGAATGTTGGATTCGTTTGCTCTACTTTGAAGTAAAATTAGGTTAAAAACACAGGCTATAACTATGGGTACGAATGTTGCAACAAAAAAACCTTTGTCAATCCAATCACCCCTTTTCTAAAAGAACAATTTCAATTGAGTCTATTGATCTTGTGCTTGCTGTGAAGACAAGTCTCATCTACAGTCTACATAAAACTATTCATACCATCGCATCTGCATCAAAGTATTTTGGATATAAATGTTGAAAAATCATCATATTTCAATCTCTTCTAGGAGAATAACGAAATGCATCGTAAATTTACATGAGAGGTCGACCGAATGTGATTTTCTGATTTTGGCTGAAACCGAAACCAAACTGAAAGTTTAAAATGACTTTCGCCGGAATCTGAAATAAAAAACGTAACCAGAATTTTATCCGGATCCGAAATATTTAAATATTTCGAAACTGGTTTGCGTATATGTTCTGAGTATGTCGAAAAGTGATTTTGGGGGGAGGGGGTGTTTATCGATTTTAATATTATTTTTATGAAAAGTTTTAAATAAAAATAAAAACTATATGTATATATATAATAATAATAATAATGGAATTTTTTTTACAATACTATTTACGTTTGCCTATGAACACATTTATGAGCAAGATATATGATAGATCAAAATGAATTTCAGATATGAATGAATTTAATAAATCTAGAGTCCGCAAATTTGATTTTTGAAAAAAATTGAAACAAAATTAATATTATACATATTTTTTTCTCCACAAAGCTATTTAAATTTGCCTATTATTTAAGCATAAATTTTAATTTTTAGAAATACTGGATAACTATACTGAGCATTTTTGTCAGAGAATAAGTCATATAACATACGACTACAGCACGACGTCGAGCAATAACGAATATAGGATTTCCGGCCGACAGCCATAGTGACGCAGTGTGACAGACAGACGACCGAAAGTCTTAACCGAAAATAAACCGAAAGTTAGCTTTTCTGTTTCGTTCGAAACCGAAACTGCATTAAAAGTGACCAAATGGCAACTTTAGGCTTCAGAATGGAATCTGAAATTCTGTCGGCCTCTAACTTACATTGAAACATAATACTGATGAAGATTACAACAAAATTGCTTATTGCACTTTTGAAAGAAAGGACTCGTTTAAAATTCCAATTAGTTTTTTTGGTCGTAATTTTTTCCCCACCTTCATTATAAAATTAATAAATAAAGATATATTCACGAGCGAAAGAAGAGAGGGCGGGGGGGGGGGGGGGGCGGTGTCCGCCCTCATGGCGCTTGTACAGCGGCGGCAATTTTCGGTAATGAAATGCGGCATCCTAAAGGACCACCCCGGTTGTCACCAATTCTATCCAGTCCACTGCGTAGAATACACAGTGAATATAATCTGATCACCACAACTATGGAAATAAAAAAGTATCGAAACCCAGAAATCTGACTGACTTAATCCATTTTCGATTTTTGGTGGTCCGTCCATTTATAAGCAAATAATTATTGGTTATAATGTTCATTTTTAATGGTTATCTTTAAGTAAACATAATACTATTAGTATACTCCGTACCATTGGCCTCTACACATCTCCATGAGAGTGGATTTTCAACGATTTTCTATGTATAAAGGTCGATTGATCATTTCGAAATGAACAGATTGACATCGATCACATGACGCACTCACTACCTCACTGTCCCTCACTACTACAATCCCATGGAAACGAACACTCGCTCAATGTAATTTTGACGCAACTAAGGAATTCGTAAGCCGCGTTGGCTCTCAATTAATTATTGTCTTGGAGAGCACATCAGCTTTGATTTTATCACAAAGAAAAATCAGCAACAAAGGATGACGCTGAAGTAGCAGAACTAATTGGTGCATTCCTATTTATTTCACTGAAATAGAGCTACACCGCGGATGTCAAGGGATTTCCACTAAAAAGGAGGCACTTTGTTGAAGATCAGGCTAGATGAAAGGGTCGTGAAGCTGTTCAGAATCTGCTCAGTTGTTGTGTTATATTTTTTTTAAATTTATTTGTGGACGCGTGTGATAAATTAACAACATTAATCGTATAATTCCGTTTGCTAATGTGTCTGGCTTAAGTGCTTTAATCTGTCTTGCTAAAATTCTTAAAGAGACAAACGAATATTTTCAATGTATTATAATGTAGGTAAAGAGCGATAAGTAATCTAAAATAACCCCATGAACATTAGATTAATACGTATAGCTTAGCTAAATTGGGAATTAGGCCGTCTAGCTAAGCTAAGCTGTGACGTAGTCCGTATATATTAGCTAAACTGTGGAATAGTCCGAATAGCTTACCCAGACACTGACAGAATCCGTATGGCTTAGCTGAAAATGGACAGAATCCTTATTGGCTTAGCTAAACAATGAAAGAGGCAGTATGACTTTAACAGTGACAGAGTACGGATGGCTTAGCTAAGCTGTGGTCAAATAGCGAAACCTATATGGCGTAAAGTGCAAGTATTAATTGGTTAAGGAATTTAAAAAAAAACACCTTTTAGGCCAACATGATAGATTGACTCACTTGGTTATGACAAGTTGATCCCACTTTGGTGTTATCAGTAGGAGCACTTATTGCCTTTGACCCAGATCTGCGGCGTGTCCAGATGTCTGGTGCCCTCCCCCCATTAGCTCGATTGGATATTACAGTCATAATGGGGTCAGGTTAGAAATTTGGAGTCTGGCCGGGGTCTTGTTCGGATATTCAAGTCAGAATGAGGTCATGTTTGGATACTGAAGTCAGGTCGGATACTGTTTGATGTTATTGTCATGAAGTGGGTCTCTTTCGGACATTGGATTCGTGATCGATGTTGGTCTTTTCGGGATTTCGGAATCTAGATAGGGTCTTTTTCTGATTTTTGGCGTCAGGATGGTGTCATGTTTGCATATTGGAGAGCCAGGATGGTGTCATTTTTGCATATTGTAGACTCAGGATGGTGTCATGTTTGCATATTGGAGAATCAGGATGGGGTCATGTTTGGATATTGGAGAGTCAGGATGGGGTCATATTTGCATATTGGAGAGCAAGGATGGAGTCATGTTTGGATATTGGAGAGCCAGGATGGGGTCATGCTTGGATATTGGAGAGCCAGGATGGTGTCATGTTTGGATATTGGAGAGTCAGGCTGGTGTCATGTTTGGATATTAGAGAGTCAGGATGGTGTCATGTTTGGATATATGAGAGTCAGGATGGTGTCATGTTTGTATATTGGAGAGTCAGGATAGTGTCATGTTTGGATATTGGAGAGTCAGGATGGTGTCATGTTTGGATATTGGACAGTCAGGATGGTGTCATGTTTGGATATTGGAGAGTCAGGATGGGGTCATCTTTGCATATTGGAGAGCCAGGATGGTGTCATATTTGGATATTGGAGAGTCAGGATGGTGTCATGTTTGGATATAGGAGAGTCAGGATGGTGTCATGTTTGGATATTAGAGAGTCAGGATGGTGTCATGTTTGGATATTGGAGAGTCAGGATGGTGTCATGTTTGCATATTGGAGAGCCAGAATGGTGTCATGTTTGGATATTGGAGTCAGAATAGGGTTATGGTTAGATATTGGAGTTGGGATGGGGTTTTGTTGGTAGATGGATTTTTTCAATATTATCAAAACAAATGCAATATTCAGTTGAAATCTCACACATAGTGCTGTAGCATTGATTTTTTGCTAGGCGTCGTGTGTGGTTTGACAAGGTAAATTAATACTAAAGTTGAAAGGGAATTCTTTGAATTTGAACGCCATGTGCAGTTCTTTCTTAAATGCGATGTCAGCATATTATTGTATGTTACCCAACACGTCATTAGTTATGTATCGTTCGCTACTCCCACTCCGTTACCAAACACTAGTCCCTGTGGAAACCACCCATGGAACGGTGGTTCCCGTTTCTATTTTTAACTTGTCCGCGCCATGAGATCCTATCCTATGCGCCCTTTCCTCGCAGGCTGTTATTGTGACGGTGTGCCTCTCTAACACGATAACGGGAAATGTTATACGCACTGATGGGGGGGGGGGGGGGGGCACACCGATCTGTGGTATCTGCACTTACTCTTTACAGGCACCCAGCTGATTAGTGAGGGTTGTTTGTCAGCGGTCCTCAAAGTCCAATATACAAATCAACACACTGAGTTATTAATATTGTGGTTTTGTACCTGCCAGGGCCAAGTGTGTGTTTGTACAAGTTACAGAGCCGATGTAGAAATAGTTTAGCGTGTACAAACGAATATATAACTTAAATAACTTAAATTCGACTTTGTTATCTAACCCCTTTCAAAAACCCCTAATGACATGGATAAACGTGTAACATTGCGGATGACAGCTGTCCTTTTAATGCTCCTAGGCTGTACAATTTGATTCATCCAAATAAAAGCAGGTATGCAGGAAAAAAGATAATTCAAACACGTTAATGGAGTATTAACTGAAGTTCCGAAGGCTCTGATTTGGATCCCAGCTTTGCTTTGGTTTTGTTCAAATGAAGAATAAAAGTGCGCATTGTTACTTTTTAGTCCCCCCCCTCCCACTTTTTTTTTCCTCTCCAGATTTGTAACTGTACGGGCTATTGGTGCAGTGTACTCAAAATTATAAATGCAGTATTTTGATTTAATGTATGTCCTAATAAGGGCTTCCTTGTTCCATATCCATACTCCCCCTTCTCAGTGAAGCTCCACTGCCTACCTCTTGTACTGACCCAGTTACCCCAGCTGATGTACCTGGAATGGAAAAAGGGAGAGCGAGCCGTGTCTCAGAATGCCATTAAACAGTAGCTTATCAGTCATCACTTGCATGGAGCTCACCTGGAAGCTCTCGGCATAGTTAGTGAAGACGTAGTACAAGATGGGGGAAATAAAACCACGTTGGCCTAATTGTGCACCAGCCAGCGGTTTCCCCGCAGTGTTTCACAAGTAATGTTACACAATTGTGACCATCGAAGTTGCGCACCTTTTGGGGTCAGTGTGAAAAATAGGAACCATCCACGATTTCACCAATGGCGTCACATATTCAACACGCTCTGGCAACGTGTTTAAACTACTCACCCCCGTGTAAGAGGACATAAGCCTTGATCCCATCAAATACATTCACCAGTAAATGGGAAGAAACAAGCTAGTAATTAAAGCCCTAATTCCAAAAGCAAATAAATAATTAAAACAATAAATACACTGTTAATAGGTGTTTGTAAGTCATCGATGGTAATCTATTAATAAAAGATCCGGGCGCACAGTCTGCCCATTCTCATTAAGATATGAAGAAAACATCCTTGTTCGGCCAATCTCTCAACAGCTGTCCGGTAATTCTACGTTAATATGAGTCGGCGTAGTGGGTCTTAACCTAGGCGATTCGTGTTGACAATTTCATTTTACCAAAGATTAGACAAACAAATTGTTACAGCTATGCGCACCTGTGGAAGTTGATCGAAGGCTGCGTTTAACGAAAACATTATCTAAAAGTAACTTTACGTAAAATGATGTGGCGTTTTCCGGTCTTAGAAATGACGAACCCTATACCCTAAATGGTGACCTGTGACACGTTTCCTGCGTGTAAATATATGTATATAAGAGCAACTAAATGAAAAAAAAAATCAACTCCCGTTAAACCACGTCCGTCGCCATTTCTAAAGCCCTACATCTAATGTTAAGTAAAAAATTAGCTTTTAAAAAATCAAGGAACGGCCACTGTGTGGTAACTTAATTTACAAATAATTCCACTGTTTAT
The DNA here is from genome assembly GCA_964033795.1 of Lymnaea stagnalis. NCBI lineage: Eukaryota > Metazoa > Mollusca > Gastropoda > Lymnaeidae > Lymnaea > Lymnaea stagnalis. The sequence continues at coordinate 316,725 of CAXITT010000709.1, read as the reverse complement.
TCCCCTTAGGCAATAATTTTAAACATCCATTCCTGGTGACATGTCCATTGAAAAAAAAAAAAAAAAAATTTTTTTCAAATTGTTATCAACAGTTACTGACTGGTATTTTCTTTGGAATGGTTTAAAAACCGATAAAGAAGCTTGGGTCTAGTCAAACCAATTCAATGTGTTGGCGACTATTTTAACTTTAATTTACAAATAATTCCACTGTTTATTACCCTTAGGAAATAATTTTAAAAAACCATTTCTGGTGACATGTCCATTAAAAAAAAAAAAAAAAAAAATTTTTTTCAAATTGTTATCAACAGTTACTGACTGGTATTTGCTGTGGAATGGTTTAAAAACCGATAAAGAAGCTTGGGTCTAGTCAAACCAATTCAATGTGTTGGCGACTATTTTAACCCTTGTTTTTTTTTCTCTTTTTAGCTTCAGCTGAAAGTTTCTTCCGGACACGTACAACCACTGAATACAGGAATGAAAGTCTCCCAGGTATGTAATTGGACAGTTGAAGATGAGCAGCAACAATGCACTTTCAATGACAAATGCAAAATATTTAAGCACACATATATATAACAAGCACTCACGCACACACACACAAACATAATATATATAATATATATACACACATACATATATATATATATATATATATATATATACACACACATACATATATTCATAAGTGTGTGTTTGTGTGTGCGTGCCGAGTGGGTGAATGGTTGGTGGCACCATTTAACCCTGCAAAAGCCATGTATTCTGTGGTAGACCAAGCCATGTATTCTGTGGCAGACCAAGCCATGTATTCTGTGGCAGACCAAGCCATGTATTTATTTATTTAGGCATTTTTATATAGCGCTTACCATAAAGCTCTAAGCGCTTTACAATTATTAAAAACATGTTAACTAAGTAAAATAAAAATGAGACACTAGGATAGTAACTACTATACTATAGAAACAATGAAAATGGCTATAAAACGAGGACACTTTGACACTTCAGGATCAACCCGAAACAGAAAATGAGGCAGGGCAAGGAGGGTGCATCACAGGTCATAGGCGGACCTAAACAGATGAGTTTTAAGGGACTTTTTGAAAATGGACGAGGTTTCACAATGACGTATTCTGTGGCAGACCAAGCCATGTATTCTGCGGCAGACCAAGCCATGTATTCTGTGGCAGACCAAGCCATGTATTCTTCTGCAGACCAAGCCATGTATTCTGTGGCAGACCAAGCCATGTATTCTGTGGCAGACCAAGCCATGTATTCTGTGGCAGACCAAGCCATGTATTCTGTGGCAGACCAAGCCATGTATTCTGTGGCAGACCAAGCCATGTATTCTGTGGCAGACCAAGCCATGTATTCTTTGGCAGACCAAGCCATGTATTCTGTGTCAGACCAAGCCATGTATTCTGTCTATGGCAGACCAAGCCATGTATTCTGAGGCAGACCAAGCCTCGTGTATTCTGTGGCAGACCAAGCCATGTATTCTGTTGCAGACCAAGCCATGTATTCTGTGGCAGATCAAGCCGTGTATTCTGGAACCACAGGAAGTTCAGGTAAAATCGACAATCCCTTGAGAGTCTACAACCCGAATAAAAAGTCAAAACCCCGAACCCGATCCTGAGGACTTTTATATTTGACGTTGAGTCTGGGCTATCTACGATACACGTTTATATTGACACGGTCTACCGACTTTCAGATATAATAAATAGAAGGGGTTTGGACTCACCATGGATCAATGTGAAAACTCCAATAATTGCTTAATGTGACTATATCCTGTACAGTTTTAGACTTGCAACTAAACTAAGGTATAGCGAATAAAATCTCCTTTCCGACAAGATATAATTTATAGCACAATACCTGAAAGCTACCGAGAAATAAACTATTGAATTAATTATTTTAAAAGCACACTTTGTTATTCCCAAACTAAGGCTGGTCTAACGGTGGGAAGAGAATCAGTTCGCGACCTGTTGTGGGAGTCTGACACTTAGGTTAAATTCGAAGACGGCGTAATCTTAAACTGTGCCTTATGGCACTTGGCGCCACATATACATGTATTTATAGAGTTATTATTTTCTTTCAGGCTCGCGGGTTAGGGGGATAAACGTATATGGCCCATTTACCGAAACGATCCATACGTTTCAGGAGGGCTGTGAGCTTTACTGAGCAGCTATCAATAGTGTTTTGTCCATCTCTATCAATTATGTTTGAGTAAGTTGTTTAATAATTCAAACTATGAGTTGGTTTGAGGCGGTGAGGGTTGTATTTTGGGATGTTTACCGCATGCGAAGTTTCCTAAAATAATCCTCATCGAAATATTTTTCATTACCAGAGCAATCCAATAACAAAAGCACGAACTAATATGATTTGGGAATGAGTGTCGGCCCTGACAATACTGTCAGTCTTTCTACTCAACCCCTTGTAGTTAACTAGCTACCGGCAGGTTGCCAAACAGCATGTCCCCCTCCTACCAGGTCATCTGCGAAAGGACAATAGATAAGTAGAAAAAAGGGGGTGGTATATATATATATGATTTAGTTGTTCACTACCCGTATTTAACGGGCACATTAAAATATTTTAGTCAGCTGTGCCGTGGCGGGACTTTTCGAGCCCCCCCCCCTTCCCCTCTCTACAACATTTTGGATTTGTGCCCCCCCCCCCTTTCCGCTTTTAAAGTTGACAGTTAATTTGATTTTCATCATCACAACTTGGGCCCCTTAAATATCCAAGGGTCTAGTGGTCACACGGGGTAATGAATGATTCCGAGCGATCTCAGCCCATGAGATTTTTCATATAACAAATTATTGACCGAGAGTATGAGAAAGTCTGCACTCATCACTAACAAAACATGTTGTTTGAGAAATACAGAAGGAAAATAGTATATTGTTTGGCTGGGATAAATATTTACTCCGATAGAGAGAGAGAGAGGATAGAGAGAGAGAGAGAGAGAGAGAGAGAGAGAGAGAGAGAGAGGAGAGAGAGAGATAGCAGAGGGGTTGGGAATGTAGAGAGAGAAAAGAAGAAGAAGTATAGAGAGAAAGAGATGGGATAGAGAGAACGAGAGATCGTGAAAGATGAAGAGTGACAGAGAGAGAGAGAGAGAGAGAGAGAGAGAAAGGGAGTTTATCGTCTTTTCTGGAAACACATCGCTATCTTTCTTACAATCCTACTCGAATTTCTATGGCCACATGACATTTTTCAAGGGGCAGCCATTGTGTGTGTGTCTGTGCAGGGGGGAATTAAGGCTGGTCGTCTGTCTCCTCAAATGACTTAGTCTAATAGCCTGTATCTAAGAGTTTCATTTTAACAAATATTCTTGCGTGAAAGGTTTTCTTTTTAATTAAATTTCTAATTTCTCGTTAAGCCGTCTCGGGAGGCCGTGTTTTCCCCGTGATTTATTTACTACAGCTATTACGATGACTGATTACATCTTGATTCTTGAAATGCCACAGGTCTATGAGACCTATCAATCTCATGTTCCCATTGGTAAGATTCCCTTACACCATATTGATTCCAGGCGTCACAATTTCTCATTAAATTTTGTATTTAATATAAAGTTAACTTTTGTTATAATAAAAAAAAAATATAATTAATGTAAATAGTGTATCTGAAAATTATTAGGTAGTATTATAGATTTTATGATAAATAATCTCTTTAAAAAAACAACAACAAAGGACAGTTGATGGGAAGAACATTGATTTAATCTCTGAAATTCTATATAAAAAAGAAAAATGTCTAACAGCTTAACTTGCACTACAGTCCTTTGGACTGTCTTAGTCATGTGGACAGTCTTAGTCATGTGGACTGTCTTAGTCATGTGGACAGTGTTAGTCCTTTGGACTGTCTTTGTCATTTGGTCAGTCCTAGTCATTGGACAGTCTTAGTCATTTGGACAGTCTTAGTCATGTGGAGAGTCTTAGTCCTTTGGACTGTCTTTGTCATTTGGTCAGTCCTAGTCATTGGACAGTCTTAGTCATTTGGAAGTCTTAGTCATGTGGACAGTCTTAGTCCTTTGGACTGTCTTTGTCATTTGGTCAGTCTTAGTCAATGGACAGTCTTAGTTATTTGGAAGTCTTAGTCATGTGGACAGTCTTAGTCCTTTGGACTGTCTTTGTCATTTGGTCAGTCTTAGTCAATGGACAGTCTTAGTTATTTGGACAGTCTTAGTCATGTGGACAATCTTAGTCCTTTGATCTGTCTTTGTCATTTGGTCAGTCTTAGTCATTAGACAGTCTTAGTCATTTGGACAGTCTTAGTCATTTGGACAGTCTTAGTCATTTGGACAGACTTAGTCACGTGGACTTTTTTTTAGTCCTTTGGAATCTTTTAGTCCTTTGGGTTGTCTTGTTCCTTTGGACTGTTTTAGTCATTTTGACAGTGTTAGGCTATTGGACTTTCGTGGTCATTTTGACTGTCTTAGTTATTTTTACTGTCTTTGTCTTTTGGACAATCTTTGTCCTTTTGGACAGTCTTAGCCCTTTGGACAATTCCTTGGACAGTCTTAGTCTTTTGGACTTTTGGACAGTCTTAGTCCTTTGGACAGCCTTAGTCCTTTTGACTGTTTTATTCCTTTTGACTGTTTTAGTCATTTTGACAGTCTTAGGCCTTTGGACTTTCGTGGCCATTTTTACTGTCTTTGTCCTTTGGACAGTCTTAGCCCTTTGGACAGTTCTTTGGACAGTCTTAGTCTTTTGGACAGTCTTAGTTTTTTGGACAGGCATAGTCCTTTGGACTTAGTCTTTAGGATAATTTTAATTCTTAGGACTGTCTTACTCATTTTGACCGTCGTTGTCCTCTGGACTGCCTTGAAGTCGGATTGAACTCCATCTTCTTGAGTATGTCAGATATCATCTGTTGGATGCCATTTTTCAAAATATGAGATTTACGGGGTTGAGCACGATTTTTAAAATCTGATCTGATTGAAATTAAATGGTCCTAAATATTTGGTACCAAAGAGCCCGCGGTCCAATCGAATATTTATTTCGATAATATATCAATCTGCTTTAAATACATTTAGAGAGAAACAATTAGAACAGATGGAGAGGGAAAATAGATATTTTTGTAACGTATCACTAATATATATAGATTGTTGCATCAATTTTGTATTAATTTCGCAATGGTCGACCTTTTCGGATACGAGTGTGGGTTCACGGCCATTGGATGACACTATATCTTACGTGTTATGTATAGGATTCTCAACCAGCCTTGACTAAAGTGATCTATGTGGTGTCCTAGATATACGCCCAAATACATGCGCTGTTTACTGGTTACCAGAAAGAACTCCTCCCTGCCACACACACAAATAATGATACTAAAAATAATTATTAATAAATAAATAAAATAAAATAACAACAACTTCTAACATTACTTGACTGAACATGGATTCGAGTAACGCACTGTATAGGAGTCCCTGTTAGTGCTAAATTTTGGAAACGTATGTTGCCATACAGATATGCCAACAGAAATATTAGGTGTGCTCGGGTGGAACAGCCGTTGTAATCACCCTATAACCGTACCACAGTCAACTGGATTCGACTTGATGAACAGTAAATGTGGCGGTGGTTTTAAAAGAATAGTTACTAAATGGCATATTATAATATTTGAACACACGTTTCTGACTTTTCCCTGCAGATTTATGTGGATCGAGTGAGGATATACCATCCAGCCCAATCATTGGTCACGCCGTTTTCAAACGAATATTTACCAGCAACAGTAAGTCCTTTCGCTTTCATCTACTTATTTTTTTTATACATCTGAGGTGTTCTTGGGATAGTGTTAGGTCATCATATTATCACTTATTCTGATGCATTTTTTTTAATGCAATACATACTACATGTTAAGTTTCATGGAGAAAATTCATTACAAAAAATAAAAGCATAATGTCATATTTGATCATTATAATTAATTATGTTTCTTTGACACAGATAATACGTCAAGTTCTTATATTTTTAATACACTTATTGCATCATTTATCTTTGATACAATAATTACATCACGCCATCTTGTACTTAGTTTTTGTAGTGTTGCGTTTGTTTTAAATGTGGTAAATTATAGATTTGTTTTTTGTTGACTTTGTACCGTGCTTCGAGCCTTTGGGGATGAAGCGTGTTTTTGAAATGAACTTTATTATTATTATTATTATTATTATTATTATTATCGTTGATAAGTAATTCCTTCATGCTAACTTTGATACAGTAATTATATCATGCTATCTTTGATGAAGTAATAACATCATGCTATCTTTTTTTTTAATAAAGTAATAACATCATGTTATCTTTGGTATAGTAAACACATTATTACATCATTGACAAAGTAAATACAACATCTGTCACATTTGATAACATCGACAGAGTCATGGGGCATAAAGTAATGAGTTTGTCCTAAGCCATGAGCTATGATTAATTAAAAACTACTCATGTCTGAAAACTCACACATTGAAAGGCCTTTGAATAGCTGCAACAAACTCACACCTCGGGACACAATCTTTCTGACGGGAGGATTAACTCGTACTTGTATGGCTCTCCACCCTCCTCTCTCCTTTCCTCTCCCTCCTGCTCTCCACCCTCCTCTCCACCCTCCTCGCCGTTTGACAAGCAGTTTCTGTGGCCTCTATACCAATTCGTATAATCACTTTTGGTAACGGGCGACCGTTATCTGCACGCATTGGGCAATGCTGTGACCTTTGCTGTTATTGATCATTGGCTCTCATTCTCTTTCTGTCTGTCTGTCTCTCTCTCTCTCTCTCTCTATCTCTCTCTCTCTGCGTGTCTCTCTCTCTCATCGTATCACTCTCTCTCTATGTGTCAATCTCTCTCTGTTTCTCTCTCTCTCTGTCACTCTCTCTCTATGTGACTCTCTCTCTATGTGGCTCTCTCTCTCTCTGTCATCTCTCCCTACGTCTCTGTCTCTCTCTGTCATCTCTCATTACGTATCTGTCTCTCTCTATCTCTCTCTGTCTCTCTCTCTCTCTCTTTCTTTCTTCCTCTCTCGACAGGTATTCTACGATCTTGTCAATCTATCTTTCGCTCTCTGTCCCTCTCTGTCCCTAATATTTTCTCATTCTGTTTCTTTGCATTTGACTTCGTGTTCGGATAAATAAGTTAGTGTTTCCGAACAAATAATTTAATACGCTTCCAAAATAATCGTTCACCCTATAGTGAACTGTGAACTGCTATCATATTTACTGGCACAGCACTCTCACCATTTCTCTACTCAGGGTTCCATCTAAAGTCATGGCATAAAGCAACTGATCTATTTGCGTTCATTTGCTCGGTGAATATAATCCTGATTGTAGTAATTGGATACATTGTGTGGTAGGTGCTGAGATGTCAGTAATTATGAAGGATTCGTAAAATGTTTTTGATAGATGTGTTCCTGAGATGGCTTTGGGTGGAAGAAACGCATTTCGCGCCATAGGAGATGACTGGATCCGCAGATCCTCCTCCGTGTTTGTTCTTATATGAGCTATTCACACATTTTTAAATATATTTTTTAAATCATGATTATTCGCCGCAGCTCGGTCGGTCACGAAAGTTTAATGTAAGTTGTTATCGGTGCACAAATGAACGTCTTTCCTGTGCGCGCTGCGTAAGACAGCTTTGATTATTACATGAGAACTTTGTGTTGTGTGTTCATTTACGTGACGTCTGAAGGCTGTGAAACGTATCAATATTAAATAATCATTCATAGGCCAAGGTAGTAAACCCCTTTCCAAAATAGCCACAGTTTCGGCGATTTAAAATTAAAATCCTCCACACTATTAAAAATCTAAAAAAATACTATTAAATAAAATGAGAGCAAATGCCGCCGAAGGCTGGGACTCTGTTAGTTAAAAGTCTCCACACTACATGATACCCACTTCCACACTACATGATAACCACTTCCACAGTACATGATACCCACTTCCACACTACATGATAACCACTTCCACAGTACATGATACCCACTTCCACACTACATGATACCCACTCCCTCACTACATGATACCCACTTCCACACAACATGATACCCACTTCCACACTGCATGATACCCACTTCCACACTACATGATACCCACTTCCACACTACATGATACCCACTTCCACACTGCATGATACCCACTTCTACACTACATGATACCCACTCCCTCACTACATGATACCCACTTCTACACCACATGATAGCCACATTCAGCATGTCTTTTTATAATATACATTTTTGCTCTATTTCAATTCATAATTATTTCGGCGCAACTTGTATTTATTACTTGATAGTGAATTCATCATCACCAATCCACGTTTTTACTCTGAGTAATCTAGAAGATAATTGAAACGTACACATATATCTTTTGTTTTAAGCATCCTTTCGTCTACGCTACACGATGGTGTAGCTTCTGTAGAATTGGTGCTTCATGGACTCGCTTATGAAATGCATATTAAACAAAGAATTTGCTAATTTGTCTTGTTAGTTTTCATTGTTAAACTACTCTTCCTCTCTTGGTAGAATTCGATTCTTCGCTCCGAACCACACTCCTTCTATTGAGAATGAATGGTATCGCCAAGCCACACTCCTTCTATTGAGAATAAATGGGATCTCCAAGCCACAATCCTTCCATTGAGAATGAATGGGATCTACAAGTCATACTCCTTCTATTGAGAATGAATGGTATCTTAAAGCCACACTCTTTCTATTGAGAATGAATGGGATCTCCAAGCAACAATCCTTCGATTAAGAATGAATGGGATCTCCAAGTCATACTCCTTCTATTGAGAATGAATGGGATCTCCAAGCCACACTCCTTCTATTGAGAATGAATGAGATCTCCAAGCCACAATCCTTCTATTGAGAATGAATGGGATCTCCAAGTCACACTCCTTCTAATGAGAATGAATGGGATCTCCAAGTCACACTCCTTCTAATGAGAATGAATGGGATCTCCAAGCCACACTCCTTCTATTGAGAATGAATGAGATGTCCAAGCCACACTCCTTCTATTGAGAATGAATGGGATCTCCAAGCCACAATCCTTCGATTGAGAATGAATGAGATCTCCAAGCCACACTCCTTCTATTGAGAATGAAATGGATATCCAAGCCACACTCCTTCTATTGAGAATGAATGGGATCTCCAAGCCACACTCCTTCTATTGAGAATGAATGGGATCTCCAAGCCACAATTCTTTTATTGAGAATGAATGAGAGCTCGAAACTTTCCTCTGATGTTTATGGTTAGTTCGTGTGGATGTCGTGATAGCTGGTCATGCACAACCTGCGCGTATGTCTGTGTCTATTGAGGGCATAATGCTGTTGGACAGTTGGATACATTCTGCAACACTCGCACCGTTGTTAGGGAAACCGATTGCTAAGTACCGAAGCATCTTTGGTCTTTGGACTTTAAAGACTTTTTTTTAAAAAATTTTACTACATATAAGGTCGACTTGAGCTCTGTTAACTATTACCAGCTCTAGTTAAGTATTAAAAGGTCTCTTTAAAATCATAACATTGCAAATAAAATAAATAATACCAATAAAAGGGAAACGAAGATACTAGAGAAATAATAGAAGCAATTCGTGCCCCCGTTTCTATAAATATACGCAATATTCTAAAATTGCAATGCTAACGATACATTGTACTTTACTGCACTGTTGGTGTCAGCGTTTAACGTTACATCTGTGTTAATGAATAGCATGGCCATACCATGTTTAATGAGCATACACACAGGGACAGGATTTATACCCCAATATATATATATATATATATATATATATATATAAATTGAAAGTGTTCATTGCAGGTGAAGGTGTATTACACGAGGCTGTCCGATTGTATCATGCCATCCCCATGCACATTGGCCTTAGTCCAGACCGTGAAACAACTTTTTGATATTCGAAAGAATAATCGGCGATGTACCTTGATGAGACGCCACTCCTGACGAGCTCTTGTAACTCTTGTAACACACTTCCACAACATTCACACAATCGTATGTATGAAATCCCAAAAGGGCCTCCCGGGGTGTAACCCCTTTCGCACCCCGAGGTTCGCCACGCAAGCACCCAGTTATTCACGTGATGGCACATTTCAGTACAACGGTGTCCCAGCTCTCCGTGGGCAAGGGTCAATGTCTGGGTGACAGTAATGCACTGAGGTCTTAGCGTCCTCC
>CAXITT010000709.1:289091-301591 GCA_964033795.1 Lymnaea stagnalis | reverse complement strand
TCACGTGTCTCGGGCAAGTGTCTATCAACTGGACCCATAATTCACGTGTCTCAGGCAAGTGTGTATCAATTGGACCCATAATTCACGTGTCTCGGGCAAGTGTGTATCAAATGGACCCATAATTCACGTGTCTTGGGCAAGTGTGTATCAAATGGACCCATAATTTACGTGTCTCGGGCAAGGGTGTATCAATTGGACCCATAATTCACGTGTCTCAGGCAAGTGTGTATCAATTGGACCCATAATTCACGTGTCTCGGGCAAGTGTGTATCAATTGGACCCATAATTCACGTGTCTCGGGCAAGTGTGTATCAATTGGACCCATAATTCACGTGTCTCGGGCAAGTGTGTATCAATTGGACCCATAATTCACGTGTCTCGGGCAAGTGTGTATCAATTGGACCCATAATTCACGTGTCTCGGGCAAGTGTGTATCAACTGGACCCATAATTCACGTGTCTCGGGCAAGTGTGTATCAATTGGACCCATAATTCACGTGTCTCAGGCAAGTGTGTATCAATTGGACCCATAATTCACGTGTCTCGGGCAAGTGTGTATCAATTGGACCCATAATTCACGTGTCTCGGGCAAGTGTGTATCAATTGGACCCATAATTCACGTGTCTCGGGCAAGTGTGTATCAAATGGACCCATAATTCACGTGTCTTGTGCAAGTGTGTATGAATTGGACCCATAATTTACGTGTCTCGGGAATGTGTGTATCAATTGGACCCATAATTCGCGTGTCTCAGGCAAGTGTGTATCAATTGGACCCATAATTCACGTGTCTCAGGCAAGTGTATATCAATTGGACCCATATTTCACGTGTCTCGGGCAAGTGTGTATCAATTGGACCCATAATTCACGTGTCTCGCACTGATTACAATAAGATAATAATTACAACAGTTTTTCTCATCAAAGAATTGTGAATGTGTCAGTTAAACATTTCTGTAAGGAAAATTGATTGTTTTTTTTTTTTAAATAATATTTTAAAAATTTAATCATCTAAAAAAAACTGGCATATAAATCATTAAGCTAAATATTTTACAAATATTATACTAATGAATATACTAATACACAAATAAATAGTATACTAATATACTATAGTTTAGAGGCTTTTATGGATTTTAACGATAGACTCATAATTGGGGTATGAACTGGCCAATGAGAAGAGGGAAAACAACACAATTGCCCAATGTTTTAAATTATCTTAATTGAAGGGGAAAAGTTAACATCTACGTCTCGCCACACGTCATGTCTGCGCCCTGCGAAAACTAAACCCCTATTCAAACCCACGTCAGCCGGCGTCATCCTCTTCTCTCTATCCAACGTCATGACACTTACCCCCCCCCCCATGTGACCCGCCGCCCTCTTTACGCCACCGACCCGCCACCCTATCGTTCTCTCTCTCGCCCAGTCTACCCCATTCTTGCTGGGGGATTCCCAAACTATGCTGTATTTTATTGATTGATTGGGCCGATCTTATCTTTGCTGCATTGGCGCTACCGTATTTGCCCCCAAAAATGATGACCAACCTATAGCACACAGACATAAATGCATAAACCCAAATGGATTAAATCTTCAAATTAAATTGCCTAATATTTTGAATAATTATACCTATTTATATTGTAATCGTATGCAGTTACCTCTTCGTTTATATTTCTCCAGTGGTTCTTTTTAAAAAAAAATGAATACAAAGGCTGCACCAAAGACGTTTCTCCAGACATGTAACAGTATGGTAGTCAGGAGTTTTTTTTTTTTTTTACCTGGGCATAATTTCAATACCTCCTTGTTCCAAGGCTATAGATGTGTACATCAATCACATATTTAACGCTTGCTTTGAAGTTAGCACAACCTAGTGGTTCTTTTTAAAAAAAAATGAATACAAAGGCTGCACCAAAGACGTTTCTCCAGACATGTAACAGTATGGTAGTCAGGAGTTTTTTTTTTTTTTTTACCTGGGCCTAATTTCAATAGCTCCTGAGTCCAAGGCTATAGATGTGTACATCAATCACATATTTAACGCTTGCTTTGAAGATAGCACAACCGACCCTTAGCCTTATGAACTAATTATGCCGAAATATGTGTTTCCGCTGGATCCAAAGACAGAAGAATCAGAACAATAGTCGATGATGTAACTTAAATCGCCTATTTTGACATTATAAACTGGGGGAAAAACTTGATTTTATTACTTTACATACGGTAACAATCCCCCACCCCCCAAAAAAAAAATAAAAAATCAAACGATCCCTGGTGCTAGACAACCACGTCATTGGTGCATTAATGTACATATTTACCCCCACCGCTCATTGGTGCATTAATGTACATATTTACCCCCACCGCCCATTGGTGCATTAATGTACATATTTACCCCCACTGCTCATTGGTGCATTAATGTACATATTTACCCCCACCGCCCATTGGTGCATTAATGTACATATTTACCCCCACCGCCCATTGGTGCATTAATGTACATATTTACCCCCACCGCCCATTGGTGCATTAATGTACATATTTACCCCCACCGCCCATTGGTGCATTAATGTACATATTTACCCCCACCGCCCATTGGTGCATTAATGTACATATTTACCCCCACCGCCCATTGGTGCATTAATGTACATATTTACCCCCACCGCCCATTGGTGCATTAATGTACATATTTACCCCCACCGCCCATTGGTGCATTAATGTACATATTTACCCCCACCGCCCATTGGTGCATTAATGTACATATTTACCCCCACCGCCCATTGGTGCATTAATGTACATATTTACCCCCACCGCCCATTGGTGCATTAATGTACATATTTACCCCCACCGCCCATTGGTGCATTAATGTACATATTTACCCCCACCGCCCATTGGTGCATTAATGTACATATTTACCCCCACCGCCCATTGGTGCATTAATGTACATATTTACCCCCACCGCCCATTGGTGCATTAATGTACATATTTACCCCCACCGCCCATTGGTGCATTAATGTACATATTTACCCCCACCGCCCATTGGTGCATTAATGTACATATTTACCCCCACCGCCCATTGGTGCATTAATGTACATATTTACCCCCACCGCCCATTGGTGCATTAATGTACATATTTACCCCCACCGCCCATTGGTGCATTAATGTACATATTTACCCCCACCGCCCATTGGTGCATTAATGTACATATTTACCCCCACCGCCCATTGGTGCATTAATGTACATATTTACCCCCACCGCCCATTGGTGCATTAATGTACATATTTACCCCCACCGCCCATTGGTGCATTAATGTACATATTTACCCCCACCGCCCATTGGTGCATTAATGTACATATTTACCCCCACCGCCCATTGGTGCATTAATGTACATATTTACCCCCACCGCCCATTGGTGCATTAATGTACATATTTACCCCCACCGCCCATTGGTGCATTAATGTACATATTTACCCCCACCGCCCATTGGTGCATTAATGTACATATTTACCCCCACCGCCCATTGGTGCATTAATGTACATATTTACCCCCACCGCCCATTGGTGCATTAATGTACATATTTACCCCCACCGCCCATTGGTGCATTAATGTACATATTTACCCCCACCGCTCATTGGTGCATTAATGTACATATTTACCCCCACCGCTCATTGGTGCATTAATGTACATATTTACCCCCACCGCCCATTGACCTGAAATTCTCCCCTTCCGCTTGTCCACCCTCACATCCAGCGACATTTTCTGCTGCCCAGTCAGCAATCACTCCTTCCGTCCGTTTTCCGCAGCGGACCCTCCCATTTATTAACCATCTTTTCCCCCCCTACGTTATATCGCATTGCTTTAGCAGCCTGGGAGGTAACGAGGCGCAGAGGCGGGTAAATAGATTGTGGACGTTACGCCTGTCATCGGTGTAAAGATGAGGTTTGTGGACTGTGAACAAAAGGAATTACTTTGTGGTGATGGACTGTGAATTCTGTATACCGACTTGTTTTAGTGACTGTCCATGTGTGGTTTTAATTTACGATACCTGTTTTAACTGCTTTGTTAGCGTTAAATGGCCAAGAGACCCGTCATAGTGTGTGCCTGTCGATAGGAGTTCTTATGGCGATCATTTCATCAGTTCATATGCCATCCAGTCGAAGTCAATATGTGATTCATTTGAAGTTTGTATGACGTTCATACGGTGTTGATAGATATAACATGAAGTAGGAGTTGAGAGGTCGGTCAAAGATCGTATGTCATTCATTTAAATAACATGCTGGTCAATTGAACTTCATATCTATGTGATTTACGTGGTCAAATCAAAAGAGTGACCAATCGAACCATCAGACCGTGTCTTAATATCGATTGAAAACTGGCTTCGTTGTGTTCTATTAAAAAGACTTGTTAAAAACACGCTGCAAAGAGAAGCACAAATTAAAACAGCACGGTTTTGTCATGGCCACATAGTTATCGATAAAGTTAGAGGAAAAATGTAATTTTATTTACATATTCCATCGTACAAACGTATAATTCCCAAGAAATTAGCCATAATGCCAACCATGATAGACCACATCTACTGTGTGTTTTCCCGATCAATTTGTACAAAGGGTAGCCCATACTACATGGGGGAGGGGGCGCTCTTTCAGACAGGCTGTACCTGCGGCCGCACCATTACTTTGCGGATGTTTGCTTCCGGTCTGGGCCCCACACTAACGGTTTACGTAGGTGTAGCCAAGGCACGGGGACGCGATTTGCCGTTCAAGAGCTATTGCTCCGTAACTTTTCAGCAGTTCTATATCTATGCAATGCTGTACCGCCTCGATCATTAATGATCTCCATCATATGAGAATCTACTTCCATCCCATGCCACAAATGTTCTACCAGGTAATAGTTAAGATCTACTTCCATCCCAAGCAACGTTCATTCTGTCAAATAATAGATCAAATTTATTTCCATCCCTTGCCACGCATATTCCTTAAAATAATAGACCAAATCTACATCCATCCCATGCCACAATCCTTCTATCAAATAATAGATCAAATTTATTTCCATCCCTTGCCACGCATCTGCCAACAAATAATATATCAAATCTAACTCCATACCAGGCCACGCATCTTCCATTAAATAATAGACCAAATCTACATCCATCCCAAGACACCGGTCTTCCATTAGATACAAGATTTAATGTATTTCCACCCTAAGAAATTCATATTCCATTAAATAAAAGACCAAATCTACTTCCATACCAAGTCACAGGTCTCCGATTCTAATATCCGGGACTACGAAGACCGTACACACATTAATAGCTTTGTGCAGATCAATGAACTCTAGCGTTGCTGCCAGGCTCAGTCCTCTGCGTTTTGTCTAACACCGTGATATATCTGTCTATCCCTGGTTTAGCGGTGTCCGAGCAAAACGTTGATTATATCACTTAGTAAGCTCCAGAAGTTTTAGCCATCGTCGTAAATAATCTTTTTGCTAATCTATTGCGCATTTATTTTACGCTTTGATTTTTATGTATAAGCTCACAAGTAAGTCTTGGTCAATCTTGGTCAATAGAATATTTCAAAAAATCTATTACGTTGCTGTGACTTTTGATAATTTAATAGTTCTCCCCCGACTCAGTTCCTTCCCTTCGACTGGTTTCTGCTTATTTAAAATGATAATCGTACCCAGTTTCCCCAAGGGACTGTCTGACTTATCGAATAAACTGGTTTGTTTTAATGCTTGGCTCAGCGAACCGCGCGGCACGTTACCGCTTGATGTTAGAATCACGGTGGCTACACTTGTATGAGTTAACATTTGTTAGCTACCAAGTTTCATCGCGTGCTGTGTGAGTTCCAAGGATTACATTTGTATGGTCTTAACGCATCCCTTGTATCATCACATGATATATTTCCAAGGGTTACGGTTGTATGGGATTTTTACCATGATGGACTTATCATTTGCTGTCAAAGAATTAGATGTGGGGGATTGTTACGTTAATGGCTTGATTACATTCTGCTATATTTAAAAGTGTCACAATATTGTTTTGGCTTATCACATGCACGGGCGCCGGGCAAGGCTTTGGAGGAGGAAGACCATTTAATGAATCCAACTCCGCCAAGTCACGTGACCCATAATGTTTGCCATTATTATTTGTAGATGCACGAAGCACGGGCTTCCAGGAGTCGATGGAGTAGCTTGTTTTATTTGCAGCGTTGCTAAACTGTATATACGATTGTTGTGGCGTATGTTTAGGTCTAATTTTAGTGACCACCACGGGTCTTCCCCTTGTTTGTGTTGATATTGACGTCAGCGGGTAAAGGTTCTGAGTCATTCTTTACCCAGCACGCCCTTAGCTAGGAAAAGGTTGTTTACGTTCGGATACGCTCTATTTGTTCTAAAGAATACTATTAGAAGACACAATTCCTAGAATGTCTTTACTAGATCTTTCTGATTTAATCTCTCTATATAAGATACGATAAGATAAGATTCTTTTATTGATCCAAGCCAATGGAAATGTTTTATGATTGCATTGTGCATTTTCAGCACATTAAATAAAACAATTTAAACACAAGACATTTAAATCTATAATAAATTTGTTCACTAGTAAAAAAAAAAAAAAAAAAAAAAAAAAAATAAAAAATTATAGGATTGCAGGTTAAAAAAAAAAAAAAAAAAAAAAAATTTTTGCTACATTTCCTAACATATACGAGACAATTTAATTAGTATTTTTGAAGTGCTTACCCTTACACGTGTGCTGTAAGTTGATTTTTTTTTTTTTCCTGTATTCGGATTTGTAATATTTTAGAAATTCAATAGTATAATTAAATGAATCGTGTTAGCATCTCTAGCTTTGGTTTAGTAGTCTTCGCATGTCGTTTTTCTTAGTCCTTTGTTACTTATTGCTCACATCTTAGCACTGACAACATTTTCGAGCCCATAACGGTGCGTAGCAGTGGTAAAAGAGAATTTATTAAGGTTTGGATTTGAGGACTCTGGGTCCAAGAACCCGACTAAAATCATCTGAATTGATGAGCCGATAAGCTGGGACGAGTAACGCACGTTTTCAGCACTATTCACTTTTGTCGTTGAGTCTCTGAAATTTAATTGGGAATCGAAATTGATCCTGAAGAATCGCTGCGATTAAAAATGTTATCCTGCATGACTATGAACGACAATGCTATTAGGAAGATATCGTTGTGGAAATTAGATTTATGTAATATCGGCTTTGATGTTATGGGCCAAATTTATTATGTTAGCATCAGTAAATGTTGAATTGTCTATCGATTAGTTTTCTAATTTACAAAAAAGGTGTACTGTTTTCATAATCGCTGAACGATATTATCATTGAATAAGAAGAATGCAGAATTTTAAATTTTTTTATAGACGATTGACATGACTTAAAATGCATTCTAAACTGAATTTTGTTTGCCTTCAAATATTTTTGAACTACCCTGACCACATTAAAAAAAAATAATAAAAAAGTAAATGCAAAATAATAAGATTTAGCTAATCAACATTAGACAAATTAGCCAGCGCCCATATCCCGCCTCTATGTGTATGCTATTAACCCACTACTAGCCAACATGTTAGCTCCGGGAGTTGCTGAGAACTTCGAACGTGACGGTATAAAAATCGTGTTGTCGGCAGCCCGTGTGGGCAAACCGACCGATCAGATTCCATATCAATACAGTAGCGGCGTCCAGGCCACGACGTTGTGACTGATGGAATCAAGTTGGTCAGCGGCGCTCGGAGCTGACGGGTGGACAGGGATTTTCATACTCTCTTCATAGACCCCCCCCACCCCCCCCCTTTTCCTGTTACCGGTATTTCGTTACCTTGAAAATAATTGCTTAGTCTTAGTTACTTAAAGTCACGAATTTATAGGCACAGTTAATAAGGCAATTAAATGTATTTTCTATCATAAGCAAAAAAAACAAACAAAAAATGTGGACAAAAAAAGGAAAGGAAAAAAAAAAAGAAACCAAAAAACCAACAAAGAACGAAAACTGGATTAAGCTGATGAAAGCATTATTTCAACAAAAATGGTTAGGGTGCCAAATACATATATGTGTCCATTTTCTTGGTTTAGCGCCAGCCCACCGTCTGGGTGTTGGTGCACCGAGACACGTTGTACAATAGAGCAGTGTCAGTCAGCAAGCTAACGTTTTCATCATCGAGGAGAGTTTGATTTGGGGAACGTGGGGGGGGGGTGTTATGGGGGCGCAGCCCTGTGTTTTTTAGCCGAGGGACACGCCCGAGGGATTTGGGCCCGTAATAATGAACTCGCCCACGCTCTATTATAACGCAGCTGTCTGTGTGAATCTGTTCAACACGTGCGTCCTCTCAATGTTTGCTTTTAGGATTGCTTGTATGGTGAGCAGCTGCTCATATCTGATGGTCTATCTATGCGCTCAGCTATCTAACAGCAGGACACTTTTCGGACTTTCCAGTTCATTTAGACTTTAGATGGAGCTGCATGCAGATAGAATGACCACACAACTTACTCTATAAATGAATTTGCAAAAGTATCTTGGTCGTTTTCCCACAATTGTTTTCTTTTTAAATCCTTTATATTAACGTCGCTTTTTTTCGTGGCTGACTGGATGGCAACAAATTTTCGAACGGCACTTGACCCATTTCCCGTTGACCTATCGAGCTGAAACCTGGCACATCTCTCGTCGCCGATGACAGCGCATTCGTTCTAATTATCAGCGCATTCTTTTTAATTATCACCCGAACCCCCAACCCTCAAAAATCAGTTTTTTCCTGGAAGATGAAGGAAATATGATTTCGTGAAATAAAATTCCCGATAATTGCGCCAAATGAGATTCTTTAAAAAAATATCGAAATGGTTTTTGGTGCGTACTATTTTGTTTGTTTTGATTTCTCTGAAACAGTTATTGAAACACATCTGCGGTGTAAAAGCCGGTGGGTCATCATAATAATTATATAGTTCAGGGGCGTGAACAAAAAAAATTGCGGCCTTTGGGGTTGGGGGGGGGGGCGCTGCAATATATGTGATTCTTGTAAAGTCCGTTACTAGTAAGCTTGTCTTGTCAAATTTTCAGCCCCACCCCGTTTCGCTCGATATTACATTTTATGAATGATTTATAGTAACCTTTTTTTGTATTTAGGGGCTGTTTAATTTTTAAATCATTTATATTAACTTTGTTTTTTTTTTCTGTCTTGCTGTGAGTATGTGAGGCAAAATCTTCAGACCACTAAGTGATGCACTTCCCACCAACTTATCGAACTGAAACTTGGCACATCGACTTAGTGCTGATATCAACAAATTCTAGTAAATTTTCAGCCCTCCCCCCCAACCCCTAAAAACAAGTGTTTCCGGTTTGTCCCAAGGCTAAGATGATGGTAAAACGATGCCACTGATTGAACTAAATGAAATTCCCGATCACTGCGCTAAATGAAATTATTTTTTTTTTTTAAATATCGCACACGCTTTTCGTGCTGAATATTTCGTTTAATTTTTTCTGAACTAGTTGTTGAAATAAATCTGCGATGTAAAAGCGGGCGGGACATCATAATCGATCAAATATTAACAAGTGCATGTAACGGATTAATATGAACAACTTTTGATACTGCTATTGTTTTACATTGCTTTTCTTTTTTTTTTCTTCTCTTCTTAAAGCACACATTGTTTTCTTCCGTTTCGCGTGACCTAAATTTTGGCTTTTCATTTCTCTGTTATTAAGAGTCATCATAAGACCAGTAGTAACTTACACTAGTGAGACTTGAACCCTTACCAGAAAAGCAGAGAACCTGCTCAATACATGGGAGACGGACATTCTCCGGAGAATAACTTATGGCCCAGTGATAGACAATGATGTCTGGAGAATCCGTACAAACCAGGAGCTATACCAATTGTAAGAAGACCCACCCATAGTCCCAGCAATCAAAAAAAAAAAAAAAAAAAAATTTAAAAAAAAAAAATTAAAAACAAAAAAAAATTTTTTCACTAAAAAAAAAAAAAAAAAAAAAAATGAAAAATTATAGGATTGCAGGTTTCTAAGGAGGTAGAGAGAGAGAGATTTTTGCTACATTTCCTAACATATACGAGACAATTTAATTAGTATTTTTGAAGTGCTTACCCTTACACGTGTGCTGTAAGTTGATTTTTTTTTTTTTTCCTGTATTCGGATTTGTAATATTTTAGAAATTCAATAGTATAATTAAATGAATCGTGTTAGCATCTCTAGCTTTGGTTTAGTAGTCTTCGCATGTCGTTTTTCTTAGTCCTTTGTTACTTATTGCTCACATCTTAGCACTGACAACATTTTCGAGCCCATAACGGTGCGTAGCAGTGGTAAAAGAGAATTTATTAAGGTTTGGATTTGAGGACTCTGGGTCCAAGAACCCGACTAAAATCATCTGAATTGATGAGCCGATAAGCTGGGACGAGTAACGCACGTTTTCAGCACTATTCACTTTTGTCGTTGAGTCTCTGAAATTTAATTGGGAATCGAAATTGATCCTGAAGAATCGCTGCGATTAAAAATGTTATCCTGCATGACTATGAACGACAATGCTATTAGGAAGATATCGTTGTGGAAATTAGATTTATGTAATATCGGCTTTGATGTTATGGGCCAAATTTATTATGTTAGCATCAGTAAATGTTGAATTGTCTATCGATTAGTTTTCTAATTTACAAAAAAGGTGTACTGTTTTCATAATCGCTGAACGATATTATCATTGAATAAGAAGAATGCAGAATTTTAAATTTTTTTATAGACGATTGACATGACTTAAAATGCATTCTAAACTGAATTTTGTTTGCCTTCAAATATTTTTGAACTACCCTGACCACATTAAAAAAAAATAATAAAAAAGTAAATGCAAAATAATAAGATTTAGCTAATCAACATTAGACAAATTAGCCAGCGCCCATATCCCGCCTCTATGTGTATGCTATTAACCCACTACTAGCCAACATGTTAGCTCCGGGAGTTGCTGAGAACTTCGAACGTGACGGTATAAAAATCGTGTTGTCGGCAGCCCGTGTGGGCAAACCGACCGATCAGATTCCATATCAATACAGTAGCGGCGTCCAGGCCACGACGTTGTGACTGATGGAATCAAGTTGGTCAGCGGCGCTCGGAGCTGACGGGTGGACAGGGATTTTCATACTCTCTTCATAGACCCCCCCCACCCCCCCCCTTTTCCTGTTACCGGTATTTCGTTACCTTGAAAATAATTGCTTAGTCTTAGTTACTTAAAGTCACGAATTTATAGGCACAGTTAATAAGGCAATTAAATGTATTTTCTATCATAAGCAAAAAAAACAAACAAAAAATGTGGACAAAAAAAGGAAAGGAAAAAAAAAAAGAAACCAAAAAACCAACAAAGAACGAAAACTGGATTAAGCTGATGAAAGCATTATTTCAACAAAAATGGTTAGGGTGCCAAATACATATATGTGTCCATTTTCTTGGTTTAGCGCCAGCCCACCGTCTGGGTGTTGGTGCACCGAGACACGTTGTACAATAGAGCAGTGTCAGTCAGCAAGCTAACGTTTTCATCATCGAGGAGAGTTTGATTTGGGGAACGTGGGGGGGGGGTGTTATGGGGGCGCAGCCCTGTGTTTTTTAGCCGAGGGACACGCCCGAGGGATTTGGGCCCGTAATAATGAACTCGCCCACGCTCTATTATAACGCAGCTGTCTGTGTGAATCTGTTCAACACGTGCGTCCTCTCAATGTTTGCTTTTAGGATTGCTTGTATGGTGAGCAGCTGCTCATATCTGATGGTCTATCTATGCGCTCAGCTATCTAACAGCAGGACACTTTTCGGACTTTCCAGTTCATTTAGACTTTAGATGGAGCTGCATGCAGATAGAATGACCACACAACTTACTCTATAAATGAATTTGCAAAAGTATCTTGGTCGTTTTCCCACAATTGTTTTCTTTTTAAATCCTTTATATTAACGTCGCTTTTTTTCGTGGCTGACTGGATGGCAACAAATTTTCGAACGGCACTTGACCCATTTCCCGTTGACCTATCGAGCTGAAACCTGGCACATCTCTCGTCGCCGATGACAGCGCATTCGTTCTAATTATCAGCGCATTCTTTTTAATTATCACCCGAACCCCCAACCCTCAAAAATCAGTTTTTTCCTGGAAGATGAAGGAAATATGATTTCGTGAAATAAAATTCCCGATAATTGCGCCAAATGAGATTCTTTAAAAAAATATCGAAATGGTTTTTGGTGCGTACTATTTTGTTTGTTTTGATTTCTCTGAAACAGTTATTGAAACACATCTGCGGTGTAAAAGCCGGTGGGTCATCATAATAATTATATAGTTCAGGGGCGTGAACAAAAAAAATTGCGGCCTTTGGGGTTGGGGTGGGGGGGGCGCTGCAATATATGTGATTCTTGTAAAGTCCGTTACTAGTAAGCTTGTCTTGTCAAATTTTCAGCCCCACCCCGTTTCGCTCGATATTACATTTTATGAATGATTTATAGTAACCTTTTTTTGTATTTAGGGGCTGTTTAATTTTTAAATCATTTATATTAACTTTGT
>CAXITT010000709.1:267304-287180 GCA_964033795.1 Lymnaea stagnalis | reverse complement strand
ATGTGAGGTTAACATTATACAACATGTGAGGTTAACATTATACAACATGTGAGGTTAACATTATACAACATGTGAGGTTAACATTATACAACATGTGAGGTTAACATTATACAACATGTGAGGTTAACATTATACAACATGTGAGGTTAACATTATACAACATGTGAGGTTAACATTATACAACATGTGAGGTTAACATTATACAACATGTGAGGTTAACATTATACAACATGTGAGGTTAACATTATACAACATTACTTAAAGGAATAAAGACGCTACTAAGGTAAAGTAGGAGAGCATCCGTCTCAGTTTGAACTTTGGGACACATTAAACAAAGACACGTGCCCACTATTTAATTCACTTTACACTAGGGTTTCTGTAGAGCTGTTACATGTTTAGACGCCTACACTAAGTAATTTAAAGTAATACTGATGAAAAATGTATTTTTTGTATTCTCTTCCGAGCTACTTTCAAAACAGTCCCCAGTCGGGGTTCAGAATGTTGTAAGTAACATTTGTTTACGGGCATAAATATAAAAGTCCGAGGAGCGGTGAAAAAGACATGTAAAAAAAACACGATACTCTTTGAGCCCTCGGTAATTTTATTGCAACATTACATGATGCCCCTGTTCCCACCATCCCCAAATATGAGAAGGAAAAAAAAAACCAAAAGCATGGGGATAGGGACATGTGCGTGCTCTTTGGACAGCCCTGATTTCTGCATCGATTTATCGGCCAGACTTTGTTCCCATGCCTGGCAATGGTGTTTGCGTTCATTTGATAATTCTCTCAGGACTTTTTACATCGTTTCGCTGGTTTAATAGTTTTTTTTTTTAAATATATATATATTTTAATCTTTATTTTTTTTAAAGTCGGGTTATTAAACTTGGGCTTGTAAGAAACATTACATCCCCGGGTTATTTAATGATCGTAATACTCTCGCTTGACAATAACAGTTTGATCTTTCGTAAGAGGCATCTAACTTTTCAAATTTTAATCGTAATTCTAATGATGTTTGATGATCGATCTTACGAGATCTATTGCTAGCGTGCAATTCGTATGTCTATTTAAATTCATTGAGCTGTTGTCTAAAAAAAAACCGTTTAAATAACTTACTGACGTTTGCCACCAAAACGTTGGATATTTGGTTAAGTGTTTACAAACGTCGCGAGATAACGAACCTCCCCCGTACATTTCCTGAGCATTTCCCGAAACATTTTCGTTTTTATTTAAACTGTGAAGCTTCTGAGGTGTGTTTTACCACTCCGGCTTTGGCCTCATACATTTGCGCACTAGTTTACGATCTAAAACCACTGAGCTGTTCAATAACGTACCAAAAAAGCATATATGGGCGTTTGACCTAAATTATGTAAGGCGAGAACCCGCAGCTATTTTAGACTTTTTGTGTCTCGAAAGGTTTTATAATTTGCGATTGTCTTTAAGCATCACAGTGTTAGACCCGCATTAGCCCCGTACTGAACGATTGTCTGTAAGCATCACAGTGTTAGACCCGCATTAGCCCCGTACTGAACGATTGTCTTTAAGCATCACAGTGTTAGACCCGCATTAGCCCCGTACTGAACGATTGTCTGTAAGCATCACAGTGTTAGACCCGCATTAGGCCCGTACTGAAAGATTGTCTGTAAGCATCACAGTGTTAGACCCGCATTTGCCCCGTACTGAACGATTGTCTGTAAGCATCACAGTGTTAGACCCGCATTAGGCCCGTACTGAACTATTGTCTGTAAGCATCACAGTGTTAGATCCGCATTAGGCCCGTACTGAACGATTGTCTGTAAGCATCACAGTGTTAGACCCGCATTAGGCCCGTACTGAACGATTGTCTGTAAGCATCACAGTGTTAGACCCGCATTAGGCCCGTACTGAACGATTGTCTGTAAGCATCACAGTGTTAGACCCGCATTAGGCCCGTACTGAACGATTGTCTGTAAGCATCACAGTGTTAGACCCGCATTAGGCCCGTACTGAACGATTGTCTGTAAGCATCACAGTGTTAGACCCGCATTTGCCCCCTACTGAACGATTGTCTGTAAGCATCACAGTGTTAGACCCGCATTAGGCCCGTACTGAACGATTGTCTGTAAGCATCACAGTGTTAGACCCGCATTAGGCCCGTACTGAACTATTGTCTGTAAGCATCACAGTGTTAGACCCGCATTAGGCCCGTACTGAACGATTGTCTGTAAGCATCACAGTGTTAGACCCGCATTAGGTCCGTACTGAACGATTGTCTGTAAGCATCACAGTGTTAAAACCAGAGTTGCTCCGCACTGTATCGTATCGAGCGATTATCTGACATCTCTAAATATTTATGCCTCCGTGCCTGCGAGGCCGCGGCATCAGTACACTAAAGTGTATCGTGCGATTTGATGGCGCCGCTCGTGCTCCTCATCCCCATTCCGTGCTACCAAGGATGTCCCTACTGGGAGTGCTACGCATGGATATCCTTAATTGGAAGTGCTACCCAAGGATTTCCTAAATTGGAAGTGCTGCCTAGGGATTTCCTAAAATGGAAGTGCTGCCTAGGGATTTCCTGAATTGTAAGTGCTGCCTAGGGATTTCCTAAATTGGAAGTGCTGCATAGGGATTTCTTAAACTAGAAGTGCTAACACAAGGATTTCCTAAATTGGAAGTGCTAACCCAAGGGTTTCCTAAATTGGAGGAGCTATCGTGGACTTTCAGTTGCTCTTTTAATAATACTGGTTGTTTCTGATTGGGGCATTGGTTTTTTAATGGATGCATTGAATAATGACTATTATTTTTAGAATTTAAATTTAAAACCGGGCACGTGTGTCTATTTTTGTTTCCTTAAGAAAACCACTGTAATATGTGCAAGTGTTGGGATTTTTAACTTGTTTTACTGATACATGTATATAAAGTCATTATTTCAGAGGCAGTGGTGTGTTTGCTTGTCGTGGTGTGCGCTTGTGTGCGCGTGTGTGCGTGTGAGTGCGTCTGCTTGCGCATGCGTGATCCTGTGTACCTGTGTTTGTGTGTATTTGTTTCTGTTTGCGGGTGCTTCTGTGTGTGATTGGGTCGGCGCGCGCTTGTGTGTGCGAGTTTTTGTGTGTGTCGGCGCGCGCTTGTGTGTGCGAGTTTTTGTGTGTGTCGGCGCGCGCTTGTGTGTGCGAGTTTTTGTGTGTGTCGGTGCGCGCTTGTGTGCGCGTGTTATTTTCATTGAGTGTATTTAAACACAATTAAGAAGGCTAAGTCTAAAAAAATGTTTTAAAAATAATTGCGTGGTGATATCTGCTTCCTAAGATCATGTATTCTTGACACAATGATTTAATCTATTTCAACACTTCAATGAATCTTGTTCACTTAACTAATTTATATTATGTAAATATATATATATATATATATATATATATATATATAAACGTTTTTAAAAGTTACCATTTATGGAACTCTGTGTTTTGAACTCGAATTCCCCACAGTGTCGCAGACAACATATAGACATCTGATATCTGCTTCCTAAGATCATGTATTCTTGACACAATGATTTAATCTATTTCAACACTTCAATGAATCTTGTTCACTTAACTATTTTATATTATGTAAATATATATATATATATATATATATATATATATATAAACGTTTTTAAAAGTTACCATTTATGGAACCCTGTGTTTTGAACTCGAATTCCCCACAGTGTCGCAGACAACATATTGACATCGCCTCACCATCACGACATTTGCTCATCTTGATCTGTATTAGTATTTGCAATCTTTGACACAGAGAAACGCTTTGATTCGTTTTATTAAGAGAACGATCTCCTTCCCCCACGAAGCGTGTGCGATTTTTGACGTGCGATTCCGACACAATCGATACAGAGGATTGTGACGACCACACGCGGGGTCCAAGTCAAGTTTGTCCAATTCCGCTTTTGTGTTAGACGCCATTCATAAAGGCATTTTGTTTTTAAACTGGTATTACTTCTACCTCCCCATTGTTTAAAATTCACTGGTCCCCCCTCCCTGCTGTGTTTATCGCCGCGGTTCAAGTGCTCCGTGGGGCCGTCCATGTCATTCAAACTTCCGCGTGGGTTGAACCAGTGACGCGTGGTCATTGTGAGGTCAGTTGTGTGCGGTGATTATATCAACACTTATTACATTGTGGCTTTTGTAAGTGGTCTTTGAAATCGTTCATGCGGATCTTAGCATTTTTAAAGCAATTGTTACATTTGTTAATGTTCGATTGATTCAAGACTGAGATGTATGGTTAGCATTTTGATAAGTCAATCATTTCATTGCTAGATGGATAAGACAAGAACGTCAAGGGTTCGATTAATATTAAATGGTTTCTTTATCATTTCATAATACACGTCCCTCGAAATGGTTGTCATGGTCTGGCATAGTCCACTGTGACGTATCTGTTATAGTTTTCAAATATCTTTATGATCTTAGACGTGAATTTGTACATGTTGGGAGTCTTTGCATACAGACATAGGTTTTATTTTATTTTTATTTTTTTTTCCTCCAACTATTTTGTGTTTAGATCAAATTCATTTATTTGAATGGACAATATGTGCTAAGTAATTGCGACGACAAAGTTGTGGTTTATTCAAACTTGAATTATTGTTGATGCTCAATGGACCAGTTCGCACATTTGCGAGGACAATGCGTCGTTATAGTGTCTAGCTAAAACTTTTTAAAAAAGTTTTGTTGCTTTTTTTGTTAGCGTTTACGGAGGTAAAAAGATAACATAATGATTCTACGTGCCGGAAGGCCCGCTGAAGTACTCTCATGGCGACAGTTTGGTTTATGGCGTCATGCTTTAAGGAAGTACGTCACGGATTAGCTGAACCCAAGGGACCGTACTCAAAATGATGTTCGTGAGGATGGTTCGTTCGTTCATGGGCTTTGGTAAGTACGAGTCTGTTGTGTTTTAGGAAATCGGATGTCATTTCAAATGGTTTCCTTTTTAGCAATTTGTATATCTCTATTTTTACTATGACACATATTCGTCATCACATAATTTTCACTTATGGGCATGCATTCAAGACATGCGCACATACACAATTTATGAAGTGAAAATTGAAATTCACTGTGAATTGTCTAGCGTTTAAAATCAGGCTTTAAAAAAACGTGCAATTGCTTTAATAGTTTTGTAGCATGTTTGGGGGATGTTATGTTGATTTATATTATACACGCTCTATTTTAAAAAAATGCACATTTTGTCAACTGCACACTCAGAAAAAAAAATATACATGTGGACTATTGCAAATATTTCACCCAAACTGGACAGCTTCCAGACAATGCAAGAATGTTGTGGCGGTCGTGTTAAGCAAATATAAGAAAACAATCTCCATTTCTCTCAAAGTGTATTGATCTCTACATTTTTTTTCTTCTTAATTTCTTTTGTATCTCATTTTTCCCAAGGGAACTTTTTTTCCTCTCTCTTTTCTTCTCTCAAGATTTTAATGTAAATGAGACGAGAATGTCCACTTATTTAAGATGATTATATCAACCAGCAATATTTCAACAAACATAGCTGGGAGATAGCAGTATATACTTAAGAAATACGATTTATTCGGACTATAGCAAATTTAATAATTTTTAAAAAAATAATATCAAACGCATTGGTTTGAGAAGCACTGACCTTTTAGCGAGCCTGACATATCTGCATTGTCGACACTTCATAAATTACACGTTGTTCAAATCCTATAAATACAAGATAATATCTGGAGGCTGCGTGTTTCAACGTTTACTTTAGCCATAGATTCAAATATTTGTTCGATGTATTTTCAGCGTTCGGCACCCACTTTGAAGCAATGGGATTTATCGCGAGTTAATTTTTTTTGTATCAGCAAGCGACCACCAGCTCCAAAATGCTGCATACTTGTATGAGAAGATGCTGCCCTGTTGCAGTGTGTTTAATGATAGCTCAGTGGTCAAGCCTATTGGATGGATCCCAGTTGTTAATCATTAGTTCAGTGAATGTCACTGTGTCACTCTCTCTCTCTTTCTCTCTCTCTTTCTCTCTCTCTTTCCCTCATTCTAGCTCTCCCTCTCTCTCTTGATCTCGCTCTATCTTTCTCCCTCTTTCTCTCCCGCTCTTTCTATCTCGCTCGCTCTCTCCCTCGCTCTCTCCTACTCCATCTCTCTTTCCCGCTCTCTCAATTTTGCTCGCTCTTTCTCGCTCTCTTTTCTCCCTTCTCTCTCGCTCTCTCTGTCTCTCTCTCTCTCTTTACATGTATATTCCTATTTGACACATGGACACAGTATCATGTTTCACCAAGCACGTCTTGACGAACACGTCTTCTCAAACTTGTCTCTTCAAACAAACAAAAAAATCTTTAACTCAGCGGCTCTTACACAGTGGTCGCCTAAGACCATCGGAAAACACATATTTATGAAATTTAGTGTTGTGGGGGGGGGGGGGGGGTCCCCTCAAAATGAGGAACTGTTTTAAAGGGTCGCGGCACCAGGTTGGGTGTGAACCACTGCTCTAACTGCACAATTCAATTCTCAGTCGCCTGTGCTACCAGGAAATGGGTTTGTCAGCGCTGAGTACTCATGTTCGTATAGTTTCCTTTTACCTCACTATGTTTATAGTTTTACCCTCCATCCAACTTCGTCCATTTATGCCTCACCGTGTTATTAATCGTTTTCGTATTCGCTTTTTTTTTTCCAGTTTAGATTTATGTACCATGATTCGATTGTTGAAAATCTACGCTTTTTGGGGTATTCCGCAGTTCATAGTGATTAGTGTACCATGAAGTTTAATATGTACAACCAGGGGATTTGTGGTCTTTGGTGTACTTACACTGCATGCAGGTCACGCCTGCCTTGCTTTATCTCTCCACCATCGGATACTTGAAGATGCCTGGACGTCGGGATGATTCGTGCTGCGCAGCTCAACAATTTTCCCCACCATTGTCTGATATCCCAATGATAGAGCGTGTGCCCTAGGTCCTGGGCCCACCTGAAGTCCTCTCTAATCTTGCCTGTTGCTGTATTTTGTTTTCTTGGGGTTTGTCGAGCGAGATTGATGTACAGGTGAAATGGCAAACACACTAATGGATCCCCCCCCCCCAAACTGGGCCCTCAACTAATTCCCCCCACCAATGCCCCCACCAATATACCCCCACCAATGCCCTCAAACAATGCCTGCAACCAATACCCCACCAATGCCTCCAACCAATAACTCCAATCAATACCTCCAACCAATACCCCACTAGTGCCTCCAACCAATACCCCACCAATACCTCCAACCAATACCTCCAACCAATACCTCCAAGCAATGCCTCAAACCAATACCCACCAATGCCCTCAACCGATACCTCCAACCAATACCCCACCATGACCCCAACCAATACCTCCTACCAATATTCCCAACCAATACCTCCAACCAATACCCCCTACCAATACCACCAACCAATACCTCCTACCAATACCCCTAACCAATACCCCCTACCAATACCATCAACCAATCCTATATAACGAAGGAAGTTCTTCCTAGTGTGTCCAACATTCGCCTTCTTCAACACACAATGAAAGCAGCTTATTGAACTTTCGACGTCTCATAAACTATTCCGTAATAACAATCTTGGAAGAAAATGTCGGTTATAGTATCGCGTCGGCCTCTAGCATTACCAGTGGTATAACGTTCGTATCCAGATGGCCCCATTTAAAATGTTATTTGTATTTTTTAGGGCCGTATGATGATCTATTTTAAAATATACGTCAAAGGCGTGGAAATCTCAAACCGCAATACGCAGTTTAAATTTGCTGTGATTTTTGCAGTATTTTTGGTTTACAACGGGAGTATACATTTTCAATAGCTTTCACGTATGCTGATTGACAATTTGTACTTGTTACCAGAACATTGATTCAGCTCTTGTGGGGTCTTGCGGGCCCCATTCAATGTTCCAGCGGACCGCATGTGGTCCCTGGGCTGCATTTATTTATTTATGGATTTATGGCTGTGCCTTCACAGTGTCCCTGCCCGCCTACTGTAGGTAGACTCTAGCTATACACTGTTCACTTGTTTCTATCCTTTCGTTATGCCATGGCGTCTGGCAAGATTTTTTTTTTTTGTGTGTGTGTAACGTCCGAACTATGTACCCGGGCGCCCTGCTGTTATTGATTGGGCGTTTGGTGGGGTCATTACGACCTATCCCTTTTCCCTTTTCATATCTTCTGAGCTGACCCGGGATTCGCTTAGCAAACGGCTGCCGAAGTTCACGGGTATACATCTAATGTAAAGATAATATAACATATTTGAAAGTCGTGTTCTCTAGTGAGTGGCGTTGAATCTTAAACCAATCTTAATACCACCCCCCCCCAAATCCCTTATTTGTATATTCGGTATATTATTGCTATGTAAACATATCACAAGGTAATTAAGTAATTATAGTGCTGATCTAACTATTACGGGTATACATCTAATGTAAAGATAATATAACATATTTGAAAGTCGTGTTCTCTAGTTAGTGGCGTTGAATCTTAAACCAATCTTAATACCCCCCCCCCCCCCCAAATCCCTTATTTGTATATTCGGTATATTATTGCTATGTAAACATATCACAAGGTAATTAAGTAATTATAGTGCTGATCTAACTATATTAATTATAAAGGTATTTGTATCTGATAATACTTAGCTTGAGCTTACTCTATTATTACTTCACCTGGTCTTACTGTAACATTGCTTTACTTTTTCCTACTCTAATATTAATTCACATATTCTTACTCTAATATTACGTAAGTTAGTCTTACTCTGATTTACTTAATTCGGTTTTAGTTTATATTATCTAAGTTGGTCTAACATTACTCAATATTATTCTTTTTTTTCTTTAAGAAATTCTAATTGTAATTCTAGTCGTTGAGTTTGTGGCCAGTAATGTTAGAACCTTCGACTGCCTGTTGCCGAGCCCTTCAGAAGAGAAGTAATTCGGTCAGCTTCGACTCAAAGGAATAACATTGTATGAAGAAACGCCCTTGCGGTAATTGTGTTTGAGCAAATTAAAGTATAACAAAATATCCTCGCCGAGTTCTCCTTTGAAATTGGCAACAGCGTCTGACGAAAATGAGACGACGATGCGATCGATCGAATGAGCAGCTAGGTTGGCGAGACGGTGTCTTGTAGGGTCTTTGGTACTGGGTGGTTCAGTTGAATCTATGTTGCCTGGAATGCCATATGACGAGTTTGCAAGTTCGTGGAAGAAGTGTGCGTTTTGTTTGGGTGGTTGGGGGTGGGGGGTTGCAGTTGGGGTCTATGTAAAATGTTGAGTTACGAAGTCCAGGTCTATTTTTGAAGAGAGCTTTAACTTTAACACAATCCACCTGCAGCAATTGGAAAGCATGTTCAGCAAAAAAAAAAAAAAAAAAAAAAAATATGCCATATGACGAGTTTGCAAGTTCGTGGAAGAAGTGTGCGTTTTGATTGGGTGGTTGGGGGTGGGGGGTTGCAGATGGGGTCTATGTAAAATGTTGAGTTACGAAGTCCAGGTCTATTTTTGAAGAGAGCTTTAACTTTAACACAATCCACCTGCAGCAATTGGAAAGCATGTTCAGCAAAAAAAAAAAAAAAAAAAAAAACACCTTCAATACTCGAACCCGGTTCTCAATAACAAAAAAAACCCCCCAAAAAATAACCAAAAAAAACAATAAAACAACTGGCCCTCCTTGACAACTTCGTCCCCATCTCTTGACATCCTTCAATTGACAACATCTCACCTACTTTACTCACCTCCATCATCCTACAATACAAGACTGGTCGACTCCATTACATTCTAAGCATTCTTTCTGTAAGCCCACAAACAAACAACAAATAATAAAAATAACACTAATAATTATTATTATCTCCATAAAAAAATAAATAAATAATTGAAAATAAAAAAAAAAATAATTATGCAATAATATTAATTAAATACATAAAAAACACATAAATATAAATAAAGAAAATAAAATTAATCACTGACCAGATCCTCCTCATCTTCCCGTTAGTTTTTAAACCCATGCTCCAGCAATACTGTCCCTCTGATATCCTCAAAGATATACTGACGCTCCACATGAAACACTTCCTTAGAATTGCCATAAATCATTTAACAATTTTATTTTATTTTGCGATTTCTATTCTTTCAAAAATAATACCCCCCCCCCCACCTCTTCTAGTTTTTTTTCCGGAGTTGGAAGGGGAGTTTTTTTGGGGGGGGTGGGTGGGGAGGGGAATGTATTATTTGTTCACATCGTTGTCGCTCCTCATTTATTTTAGTATTGTTCCTTGAGACCATCGTAGTACAGGTGCCATGACCCGTTGTTTCCTGGAAGCTAATTCATCAGGTATGTATTCCATCCATGTTATCACAAACCACTTCCTCGTAACACGCTTTTTGTTTTGGTTTTTTGTTACACATCCCACTTAAAATGCAAAACAAAAACAACGAAATAACCCCAATCGGCAGCTGCTGACCACTGGTCAAGAATAATGAGGCGCTTGACCAGACTTAGCACTTAAGTCCCGGGAATCCAATCCCGAGGGCCGTGCACTTTATCTGGTACCGAGCACAAACCAATAATTGGATTCAGCTCTGCTTGGCCCACAATCCCAAGTCCGCGAGTATTCGCGGGGCCCACCACAGTTGGGCGATTACCGGCCAGCTGAGCCGCGATTGACCAAAGGGTTAGCGCGTTGTAAGGACCGATGTAGACAGACTTAATTGGTCACAGTTTAATCAAGGACGGACATCTCTTCATAGCGAATGTGTTTATCATTGGTTGTATTCATCACAGGACATTAACACAGACAGTATCTCAAACGTTTTTTTCAAGTTGTTTTCCCAACAGTTAGATCTTAGTTTTGTTGTTGTTGATCGGTTCAAATCGCAGAGCAGATAACACACACAAGATGTTGCCTTGTCAGCTTTTTTTTTTTTATGTTGAAGACAAAGCCAACAAAATATTTACGAAATGGCGGCTGATAACAATTGTCTCGACTATTTACTTACTTTTTTTTTCTTTCCATTTTCTTTCCGTTATTATCTATCTGAACGTTCTGGTTGCAGCCGCCAAATTGGAGATTCTCAAACTTTTACGCATGCATACATGTCCAGTGTGAAACACATCGTTCTAAGAAAAAAAAAATAATACTAATATCACAAGGACATACTATTCCAGAGCATGCCGAAATTCCGTCTTGAAAATGACTCGCTTGTCCGTTTCTTCATCTCTAGTGGACAGTGTAAATGGGACATCCTCTTAAAAAGTTTGGGGACCCGCGCTGACATGTTTTCTGCTTATACAACACAGTGTAAAGGCATGCACGTCCCATAGAACGAATAGATACGTACACTTAAGTCGTGGGCACAAGTTAACAGTCGTCATGGGAGCCCAGCAGAGTTTGAGGTCGTCTGTGAGATAGAGATGCTCTAAGTGGATCCTGTTTCCGACCCAACGTTAATTAGCGAACACTGGCAAAATACATATATATATGTATATGTGTATGTTAATATCTATCTGGGGCGCTGGGACTGATAGATCTAACGCTAGTCCTGTTACAGGGATTCACAAGCTTTCTAAGAAATGAAAGTTTGGTCATTTTTATTAATGTTTAAAAAATAAAAAACAATACTTCATATAAAAGCCAAATCTGAGTAGAGCTTTAATCTAATCCATGGGCTGCCGATAAATGTCCCGTTTCCCAGCAAAACAAGAGAGGTGTCGACACGTGATGTCAGGCTTCCGTATGAGCTTGTATCTGGATTTTCAACGTCGCACGCATTGTCGCAGTCGTGGAACATGAGAGGGGTCAGAGCTACAAAACTAGAGGGGGGGGGGCTTACCAAAGTAATCCTTCGCCTTTCAACCTCGACCGCGCCAAGTCATCATTCGCCTTTCGCATTATCTTTATCCGGTCAATATGTGTGTGTGCATGTCATTAGAATGGACGTGTGCTCTAACCTACTTATCCAGAATTTAAGCTGTTTAAATAACATTCACCTCGTACGTGGTATCGATGAGCATACTAATACCGAGCTTATTTTACGAGGCAGACTTTGATTCTCTCTCTCTCTCTCTCTCTCTCTCTCTCTCTCTCACACACACACACACACACTTTCCTTCTCTGTCTCTTCTCTTTTACACCTCCCTCTCACCGACATCTCCGTCTCTTAAAAAAAAAAAAAAAAAAAAAAAAAAATCTTCACTGTATCTGCTCTGTTGCACATCCCTCTCCCCGTCATCTCCGTCTCTTAAGAAAAAAAAAAAAAAAGAAAAAAAAAACAAGGTGCAACAATCTTTGATATTTACAATGTTTTATACTATTATTTTATGTAAACATACATATAGACATATATATTATAACGGAATACCCCTTCGTTCAAAATTAAGAACCTCTGCCCGTGTGATAACTTACCACGGTGAAGATCGTTGCCCAAGCCTTCAGAAAACGTGTCCCATTGTTCTTGTACACAACGTGCCGCAGCCAGATTGCATGAGGTTTAGTTTTGCCATCGCTGCGTCTTCCGTATGGATTTCAAAATACGTTGTTAGTGCTGCCGTCTGTTGAAGTGTACGGTAGTGGGACGCTTCGGGGAAGTAAATATTCCGAGGACTCGCGCGTACGGTTCGTGTGTAATGGTTGCAAGATGGTAGGGGTCAATGGTAGTGTACTTAAGCATTATCACCGAATGATCGATTCATTTTGGCTTGAACCTTTGAAAATTTTTGTTTTTGAAGGCGATAAGCTCGGACACGTTGCTGTCTCTGGAGATGCTCACGTGGAAGTTAGGTTTGGCTAGGTTTTTGTCATCTTAATTTCTCACCTCTTAATCTGTGGGTGTAGTCTTGAACCTGCATATGTGACAGTTCAATCCATGCCAGACTCAATTGAACTAGTTGACAGTCAGCTATGAAATCTTAGACCTACCTGACCCGTGCAGAATGTAGTTACCTTAGGGTAGAGCGATCAGGGGAACCGCGGGGATTGGGGTTAACATGAGATAAGACTTTAACGTAAACATTAGTTGTTTGGTTGTTCTTTATGACAGCACCGTGTCAACAACTTACGTTGATACGCCATCTTCTGTCAGCGTGTTATGATGCAGAGTTGCCTCACTCATCAAACACCTCATACTCTCCTGGACATGGGAGATGCCATTTTGATTTCGCAATCAGAGCATCCTATCTTAACGGCGTTAAGGGCGAATTATTATATCAATGTTGTTATCATCACACTGCAGGTATTCGCGTTCATCTTTTTGAAAAGCGATTCTCAAACAAGCTCTACGAATTGGGGTTATACGACAAATTTTAGCAGCATTAAAGGAGAATATATATATATATATATATATATATATATATATATATATATATATATAAATCTAAATACGCAATATATGAGATATACATGTTTGTGTCTTGTGGCGACGTGATCTGCTACATCTTGCTAGAGCAGTGCGGTTAATGAAGACTGACTGTTAGAGCAGTGCGGTTAATGAAGACTGACTGTTAGAACAGTGCGGTTAATGAAGACTGACTTTTAGAGCAGTGCGGTTAATAAAGACTGACTATTAGAGCAGTGCGGTTAATGAAGACTGACTTTGCCCGGTTGGGTTCAGAAACAAAATAAATATCGTACTTTGTACAATTCATGTGTTTACTATTGATTTGATGAGAGAGCTTCGCTATAGATCTGTGTCATCCATAAAACTGTGTTTGGTTTCAATGGAGTGACACAACATCTTGATTATCAGCGTCATCAAGGCTGTCGTACTTTCGAGGCGTGTTGACACAAAAAAACACTGTGCTGTTTGATACACTTTGCCAGTGGCGAATCGGTGAACACCAGGACGCGAACGTTTATAGTAGAAATATTGCATTTAGGTGGTTTTGAGAAACATGCGTTTTAAGTTTCGTTTTCACCATGTAATAATTCAATCTGTTTTGTGCCCCGAAGAGTACACATGAGCACACGTTTCAGGAATGATGCTTGTGTGTGTTGGGAAAAAGGGGACGGGGTGGCGTGTAGCAATGAAATATAAATCTGGTCTTAACTAATTTTTGAAAACAAGAAAATATTTAACTTAAGTAGAGCATTTTGTGGCGGAGTTCGGTGGGAAAAAAAGGGTTTGGGGGGGGGGCATTATTTTCGCTGTGGCTTTTCGTAAAGCTTATACAAAACAATGAATCAAGTAAGCTATATTATATATACATGTGTGTGTTTATATTTAAACACCGTTTATGACCTAAACACCCACATTTCCCGTTGAATCTGCCTCTGCAATTTCCTGGTTGGTATCGGTTATAAGTTCTATCGGCAATGGTAAGGTACGTGTTTGTAAACGATAGGGAAACAACAGGAGCTGACAGAAGTGCATCTGACATGGGTCACCGGAACACGTAAACTACGATCATGGCGACAACACGATAAGCAAAGTGGCCATTGACAATAACGTTCACATACGTCTGGGATAATCCTCGCCTCTTGGGATCACGCGGTTTAATCAGCGTTCACATACGCCTGGGATAATCGTCGCCGGCATAACCAGATTTGATGAACACTTGAATATTATATCTTTGAGAATGGACGTCCTCAGAAGGTTAAGGAGCCGGTCCATACCACATGCAAATTGTAAGTACTCTATCCACGTTTTAGCATTTCAATAGTATGAACTTACAGCGTCATGGTAAAATACCTTGCTAGTATATCGGTTGCCAAATCTAATTGATCACTAATTGAGTCATTATATTCAAAGATTTCTACGCTTGAGAAATACTTTAAATGCGTTGTGTTTAAAGTGTTGTAATTGTAAAATGTTGTCTTTGAACAATACGCATATATTTATGTGCTGAAAATGAATATGTGCAAGGTTATATACATACAATGAAAAAAAATAATTTAAAAATCCATGCATTTTGATAAAGAAATTATTGTTATCTTATCTTATCTCATCTCAGAACCAGGTCTAGAAAAGGCTACTAATTACTACTATAATCTTAACAAGTCAATAATAGCAACACTATGTATTTACATTCACTCGGATTGCATAAAATGTACTCTATTAACCTTTAATTTAAAAATATATATATATTTCAGTTTAAAACGTGGGTGGGACATGTGTTTATATTTGTTTCATAATTTGACTTGTTTGGGCGCTTTTGAAATCTTAGAATAAAACATACATTTCTATAAAGAAGTTTTTTTTTTTTTTTGGGGGGGGGATCATTTATAAATCCACTCCATGCTTTTTTATTTATTACTAGTTCAATTTGTTAGACTTGGTGATGACTGCACGAAATATGTAGCTGATTTCCCCCCCCCCCCCCCCCCCTTTTTTTTTTTTTTTTGGGGGGGGTTTTTTTATAAATCCCCTCCATTATTTTTTTTTTTTTTCTAGTTTAATTTGTTTAACTTGTGTATGAATTCCCGAAATATTTTGCTGTTTCCCCCCCCCCCCCCACAGACATACACACACCTTGACATCAGCTACCTAACGTTAAATGAGCTCTACCCGACTCTGTATCATTGTATATCGATAGTTACATGTTTCCTCCAACCTACAGGATCGTCAAACGTTTTTCTTGTGGGGTCGCTGGTGGGGTCGCTGCGGCCTGAAACCACATTTTTTAAAGGCGATGGTTTAAAGAGCTTTCGAGCGCTCTGCTCCTATTTGAGATCTATTGCTTTACTGGCAATGACGCATCTGTTATCTCAGACCATTTGCTAGTACAATCACCGGTCGTCCAGCAGTAACAATACTCACGTTATCCAATTAAGTGGCTGTTCTAAAGATGTGGGTCGTATCCACCAGATGGTTCACACACTCTTCGTTTGGGATCAGACTGAGATAATGTACATCTGCCCTGAAATTTGATTTGTTATATTCGCTCCTAGTTTTCACCGACTGTGAGGTCACCACTTTGAAATGATCTACTTTAGACCTCGTGGCTCTTTTAAACACGCGCCTCTGAAAAACACAGATTGGTGTACCTTACAGAAATATCTAGCTATTGCACCTCTCGGCCTTTGCAAAGTGGCTCGTCTTTTAAATACACGAACAACATGTGCCAGTGCCACCCTGTCTCGATCAATGATAATATGACATCGAAAAATCCTCAATAGATATTTTCACAAGGAAAAAAATACATCATTTTTTTTTCTATGCTGTCGTACCACCTTAACAGCAATAAACACTGAACCACTGCAGCACCACCCAACGGCAATAACCACTGAACCACTGCAGCACCACCCAGCGGCATTAACCACTGAACCACTGCAGCACCACCCACGCTCAATTTGGATTTTTTTTTAAAAAATGAATAAGAAAACACACACCAATCAATATCGTTATCTCACAATCACCCTAACCACATGACCCAGACTTAAGGCATAGTCACTTTACTCGCATCTACAAACACATCCATTACATGTGGATCGATATCTCATAAAATGTACTAGCTCTCCCTATAACGTGTAATCGATGCCCAACATCGCTCATGTTACCATTCATCATCATCAACATTTTAACTTTGAAGATATCGCTGCCGTTATTGTCACTGCTCTGTTATACTGTCTGGTATCGATCCGTGCCAAAGAATGTCTGTGTTAAGTCATATCATGGCATCAATTTTAGCGGACACATACTTAATCCCTCAGCTCTATTTCTACTATACCCTGGTCCTCTTAATAAGTAACCTTAGTGGCTTCTACCCATTCCCTCATATTCTCTAAACGCTATTTCTACTACCCTTGTCCTTTTAATAATTAACCTTAGTGTTTACTACCCATTCCCTCAAAATCTCTAACCCCTATGTCTACTACCGTGTCCTCTTAATAACTTAACTTAGTGTCCTCTACCCATTCCCTCATAATCTCTAAACTCTATTTCTCCTACCCGTTGTTAAGTCTAGGTACTATTGCTATTGTTACTGCGTACACTTGTACAAATACGCTCTGGTACTCCGTACTGAGCTGACAGCACGACAAGTCACAAAAGTCCCGAGTATCAGATGTCAAATAACGGACTCCTTTATTATCCGAGCAATCACATAACACAACCCGTATTATCCAAAGTCACTAATAATCCTTTTCCAAGTCCTACAATCACACAGTAAATCAGGCAACAGGCAGTGAGTGATTATCATTTCGTAGTAATCCCGTATGTCTCACTACTCCTTGTACCCATCACACCCTCCCGCCTCTCTCCTGGCACACTAGACATCTACAACCTCCCGCCCATCACCCATGTCAATCTCACCCTTTGTTCACTCACACTCGCACCCCTTCTGGTGAACACAACTTACTCTAACCCCCACACATAGCAACAGTGATTCTCATACCATTGACACCGTGTCTCGTAAATAACTAAACTTTGTTTCTCCTACCCATCCCCTAATAATCTCTAAGCCATGTTTCTACTACCCGTGTCCACGTAATATCTTAAATAAGTGTCTTCCACCCATTTCCTCATATTCTCTAAACTCTGTGTCTGCTGTCCCTTTCCTCGTTATTTCTAATCTTTGTGTCTGTACCCCTGTCCTCATAATCTCTCAACTCTATGGCTGCTATCCCTTCCACTCATAATCTACACACTTTTTGTCCGCTACCCTTGTCCTAATAATCTCTAATCTTCATGTCTGTTCCCTTGATAAATATAATTATACGTAATTAACGCATTCCACAACAGTCTTAACTAAGACAGCGAAGTCTAATATATATTTGACGTAAACTGTATAATCAAAGTGGGGCTACTCCTCTTTTTTCGAAACAGTTAATGCTGAATATAATAATTAGGTTGTGTCCCTTACACCGTCAGGGTGTACATGTTAATTCAGCTTCTCTCCTATCAGGGACAGGGGCTTAGGGTGAGTGCGAGAAGCGCTCATCTTTCATTATGAGACACACACTTTTCACCATTACAATAACTGTACCAAATAGCGCTTATATTAAACCATTTACTCTCTGATAACATGCACTATAACGTTGTTTTACGTTGACGCCTCACTGCTCCTCATGTGTCATCCGTCGACGCCAGCGTGCACCTGGGGGTTGAGGGTGACGCGAATTTGAAACGATGCGTGTTAAAATATATATATATATATATATATATATATATATATATATATAATTTGTATTAAGATTGTGTGTTAATTTGCTATATATTTTACGTTGACGCCTCTCTTCTCCTCATGTGTCATCAGTCGACGCCAGCGTGCACCTGGGGGTTGAGGGTGACGCGAATTTGAAACGATGCGTGTTAAAATATATATATATATATATATATATATATATATATATATATAATTTGTATTACGATTGTGTGCTAATTTCCTATATAACGTGACGTCATTTAGTGATGCCCCCCTCCCCTAATCTTACTGGCTAATCCAGAGTATCCGGGTAAACGACTTACATACATGTTTGTATACACTTTGGGGATAAGGAAGTCTTTATTTCCGGACCTATTTTTTCCATGAACTTGTGCAATGGTTTCCTAATTAGGGCGTACCGTGTCATGTAAATACTAGTGTTGATGTTCCAATTGATAGATTCGGGTGAACGTTTAAAACAACTTTGTTTCCTTTCCGGAATAAAATGTATTGCTCTGCAATTGTCTTGTCAAATATATTCGTATTCAATGGTTTTAAAGCACATTATATGTATACATATATATATATAGATATAGATATATATAAATATAGATAGATAGATATAGATAGATAGATAGATATCAGCAGCGTTCACTTTGTTATACATGCCGTTTTGACACTAACTTGTGAATCTCGAGTGTTGTCTTGTTGTACGCTGCGAGCACACTGATACGAGCAACACTTGGGCCGATGTGTGAGCCACATGCAGATAGATGTGTATCGAACACAGTGCTGACATAGATGTAGTACAGGGCAATAAGGGGAGAGACTGCTATCAGGCTAGAACACTATCAAATTAGTAAAACAAAGTAAGGTTAAACCTGAAAGAAAGGAACGCAACAAAACAACGAACGTGTCGGCAAGAAGCCTTCGTCAGCGAAAAAAAGAAAAAATTAATATGATAAAATTACAGAATAAAATTAAAATTTAAAAAATAGCACTTAACAACAGAGAAGAAGTATCCAAGAGGGCGGCAAATGAATTGTGCACACTTTAAATAGTTTTAAATCTACATTTGTTTTGTTTTATTTAATTAATGTATGTCAATTAATTATTTTTTTTTGATTATGCTTGTTAAATTGTATGTACAGCGTGGTGAGCCCAGTCCTAGGCGGGGGTACCACGCTATATAAAACCACTTATAATAATAATAATAATAATAATAATAATAAAATGCTTTTTAAACAAAAATAACATCTCACATTGATGTTACTACTTAAAGTACTATACTTTTAGAAGTATATTTGCTTTTAAATACATACTTTATAAATGACAGTATTGTGTCCATCTCCTTTTATTTCAGCACTTCGCCTTTGTTTTAACGAACAGGACAATTCGAAAATCCAGTATCGGCAGCTTCGGGATTTCGCTTTCAAAATTGTATAATATAATTGTTTTACCTCTTACCATCAGATAGGTAATACACATAATTCTTTAGTTATTGTATGAAAATAATTTTACATTTTTACAAATAATACATAATCTACATATC
This sequence comes from Lymnaea stagnalis, assembly GCA_964033795.1. NCBI lineage: Eukaryota > Metazoa > Mollusca > Gastropoda > Lymnaeidae > Lymnaea > Lymnaea stagnalis. The sequence continues at coordinate 267,573 of CAXITT010000709.1, read as the reverse complement.
AGTACATTTGTTGTATCGAATTTAAATGGATTTAGTAACGGTAAAATAAAACACACATTACTATCATTGTTTTTTAAGAAATCCATTTAGTGCTAGAATTTTACTTTTCGCGTCTATTGAACACCAATTTACGCGCTGCTTGGTGCCGTGATGAGAAATTGTATTGTGTGCGCTATTGAACTCAGCCTTACATTGTAAACTATAGCTTATTCTAGTGTTATATATATATATATATATATATATATATATATATATATATATATATATAT
>CAXITT010000709.1:249863-264102 GCA_964033795.1 Lymnaea stagnalis | reverse complement strand
GGGGAAAAAAAGGGGGGGGGGGGGGATAAAAAAAAAATTCGTATTAACTATGAGCAACAAGGGGCTTGCTCGGTTGTTCTTTTCCTGTGACTGCAGTCGCCAACTTTGGGGTCACGCTTATGGATGCTAACGAGCGAATCTGATGTTTCCATCTATTTTATATAGAGAAACCGTTCCAAAAGATTCTGTCGTTCTTGTTGTGTACGATTTTGGTGTGTGTGTGTGTGAATGCGCGCGTTTCATTGGTCAATAATTAGTAAACTAATTACACGAGTTATAAGAATTCTATTTCACTGAACACGCTATCTGTTCAATTTTCTACATTTCCTGTGTCTAAGTGTTGTCTTCGTCGTAAGATCTGTCCTGTTCTGGCAAGTGCATACAATGGCAATGGTAACTCAGCTCTGACCCAACATGTTAGATTTAGCTGAGTTATATCCCCTTATGGAAAATATAAATACATTGGGGTGGTGGGTGGAGGGGGTTGGTGGGCGTCAACCCAACCTACAGGGAATCTGAGTAGAAAGGTCGGCCTTATAACTATTAATATTTAATAATAATAAATAAATACATTTAAAAACAAATAACTACAAATTTCAAGGCTACTAAACAATAAGAGATCTAATTTACAATTATTCTCATTAAAGAATTCGAAGAATGAATAAAGACCACAACACACACAACTGAGATCTAATTTACAATTATTCTCATTAAAGAATTCGAAGAATGAATTAAGACCAAAACACACACAACAGAGATCTAATTTATTATTATTCTCATTAAAGAATTCGAAGAATGAATTAAGACCACAACACACACAACAGAGATCTAATTTACAATTATTCTCATTAAAGAATTCGAAGAATGAATTAAGACCACAACACACACAGCAACAAACAAATTACCACTCAAAAAACACTAATAATAATCTTTGTGATCCTTCAATTTAGCCTTAAGGCATGTGGTTTTTATCGGAAACAAACATTCACTTCAGTTTTGCGATCAAGTTCAATAAATTTCACTTTGGTAAATCAAATGTTGGCAGGATTGAAACGTGTTTTGAACTGGGTGCAAAGGAGCCCGTGCCCGTGGCCAACGTAAATGTTATAATAATAATATTAATAATAATAATAATAAGAGGTCTTATATAGCGCGGTACCCCAGCCTAGGGCTGGGCTCAACGCGCTGTACATAAACATTTTATCAAAAGAGACATAATCATGACATTAAAATAAAATATATTTATGAAATAAAGAACAGCAATGTATATTCACCCACCCCACCACACAAAAAAAAACCCCAAAAAAACCCCCAAAAAAAGAAACAGGAAATGCTATACGTGTCCCTAGAAAACACCAGGCCCGTCGTTCAGATTAAACACGCAGTTTGGTTCGGTATCGCCTTTCCGCTTAGTTGGATTCAATTGTAAATGTTTCTAAACATTCGGATTAAAATCACGCATACCCGTAACTGCTAGGAGGCAGAGACGTTCCCTAAATTGGTTTGTTAAATATTTAACATACAAACTCTCATACGCGTTTGGGCTAATCCAATTCTACATACATGGGAGCAAGAATGATCAATACATTGATCTTGGACCCTCACGATATACACGAATAAGTATTCAATTTCTATGGCGTTATCGAAAGGAGCATTGGGATGACATTTTGGTAACCCCTGGTAAAGATAAAATCATTCGCGGTATACATGGATGATTTCAAATACTTCTGGTAACTCCACGTTAACAAGCAACACGTAGTTGTATTAATAGTTACTTAAAACCCTAGGCTTGCATTAAAATATCACGAAGTAGTTGTGCCTTTCTAAGGGCGAGGTATTGAAGACGATACACAGTATATATATATATGTATTTTTTCCTTTTTCATACATGCGGACCCAATGACAAGGGTTCTCAAACGCTCCCTCTCACCTCCAATCCTCCCCCCCCCCTTTAATGTTATCATGGTAATTTACGTACATGACGTAGATGTATAAGATAATTTCATGGTAGATTATATTATTTCAACGTTGTACGGGGCCCTGTACACACTTGAATAATGAAACTAACACGGGTGAATATGCACGATTTAGGACACGTCTTAATGTACCAACACACCTTGATCGATGCCACCAGTACATGCCAATAACCTGATAAGCCATCTGACTACTCTGCTGTTTCAACGGTTTTGCAGTCTATTTCGTGTTCACGTATGTAGAGCATCTTTTTACACGTATATTATGTTCAGGCGTCAGAGTCTAGTTTGACATGCGACCGTCAGTACCAGGACACGTCGTTAGAGCTTAATGTGTTACGTGTGTTTGATAACCGCTGCGATATACGTCTCGCGCTGATGACCTTAATAGCTAGACTCCCACGCCCCACCCTTAATGCGTCTTGACATGCGCCGACCTCTTCTGTTCCATTGTCAAGTCATGGGATATTCTTGTGTTTAGTCGTCAGCCATGGGATATCATGCTTGCTCAACGGTCATCCATTGATATCATGTGTGTTCAATGGTCAGCCATTGATATCATGTGTGTTCAATGGTCAGCCATTGATATCATGTGTGTTCAATGGTCAGCCATTGATATCATGTGTGTTCAATAGTCAGCCATTGATATCATGTGTGTTCAATGGTCAGCCATTGATATCATGTGTGTTCAATGGTCAGCCATTGATATCATGTGTGTTCAATGGTCAGCCATTGATATCAAGTGTGTTCAATGGTCAGCCATTGATATCGTGTATGTTCAATGGTCAGCAATTGATATCCTGTATGTCCAATGATCAGCCATAAATATCATGTGTGTTCAATGGTCAGCCATTGATATCCTGTGTGTCCAATGGTCAGCCAAAAGCCGAGTTTCCCTACCCGGGGTGTACGCAGGTAGCATCATAACATGGGGTGATAGGAAGAGTGATTGCATGAGCATACCGTCCATCGTTATCATGTGACTCTTTATTTACTTAATTTATTCATCAACCTACAGCCTTATGCACGACTTCACACGTTTATTTTCTTCGTTCTTCGGCGATGCACTAGTCGACTAGTGGCACTGATGGTATTGTGGTGTTACAAAACAGGTCTCCTCCAACTGACTGTCCGTCGGCCTGGCACTGATGGTATTGTGGTGTTACAAAACAGGTCTCCTCCAACTGACTGTCCGTCGGCCTGGCACTGATGGTATTGGGATGTTACAAAACAGGTCTCCTCCAACTGACTGTCAGTCGGCCTAGCACTGACGGTATTGGGGTGTTACAAAACAGGTCTCCTCCAACTGACTGTCCGTCGGCGGTACAAACTGCTACCCTTGTACTGACGGTTTTTTTAGGTGATACACGTAGCTTCGTCTGTACTATCGGCCTGGTGTGTTTACACAAAACTTCAGCGGCGATACGGCCCGTGCAGGGCCCTGGCCTGAGCCACCACATCCTTCCAATCGGATCGATCCATAACATTCTGCCTCCATTTTCGGACCCAAGTATGTAAGTCATTTGAATCGTCGATCTATTTCAGTCTTGGTCGACCGGTGACCCGCCTGCCCCTAGGTTACGGCCTGTAGATTGCGTTGCCGCTCTATGTTCCGGCATCTTCTTGAGGTGTCCTGTGCAGCGTAGTCTGCTAAAACACAAACACTATTGATCCTTATATCCTTGTCACGTACTTTTATGTGGACTTTCAGAGTTTAAAGATGAGTAAAATTCTTACATTTCATATTGAGAACTACGAATCTCAAAGTTTCCTTTCAATGGCGCTTATTAAATAATAACACTGTACAACTGGGGTATCTAGAAAATAACCTCCCAACCCCCCACCCCAACTCCCACCCAAACCCCCACCCTTCCCTTCCTACACGATAACTATTTCATTGCACCAAGTTTCATCCATTGAGAACCCCTGTTTCAAGCCGTCAAATTCATCATCTACACTAAATCCTCATCACGTTTGCACAGTTAATCTCACAAGTAAACTGAAAATTAACTTGGTGGTTGGATGGGTTATTCTAATATGTATTTACCCCCAACTAGACGTTAGTTACAACCGCTAAGCGTTGTGGTGTACGACCGTCTGCCCCGCTTGGCGACTATTGAGCACATTCCTCCTCTGAAGTATGCATCGGCTCTGACCTGTACTTCAATCCAGTGTTTACACGAACTTGGTTGGAATGGCAGAGTGCTACTAAATGCTAATTTTAGAACCAGTGGACTCAACTCCCCCCCCCCACCCCACCCACACACACACGCACATTCTAAAAGCCGCGCCCCATCCGGCCAGTGGATCAGTACTTTGTAACAACTTTGCCTGGGGGGCTAACTGAAGGCAAGTAATGCATTAATTTGTCAAGGCTTCCTCTCAAGGGCGTTGCATCTTTGCGACAGGGAGAAGGGAGGGCGCTGGGATTCATCGAACGATTCTTTCGGTGAAATCTTTATTCAAATGAAATTTAATTTAAACAAATGGCTTCATGTGCATGCCTTCCGCATAATGACGCCAACTATCCCTCCACGAGGTAGCTAAATAGTAATGTCTTCTTAAACAGCGATGTTATACAGACTTTATGTGTTGCCTTCCGCATAATGACGCCAACTATCCCTCCACGAGGTAGCTAAATAGTAATGTCTTCTTAAACAGCGATGTTATACAGACTTTATGTGTTGCCTTCCGCATAATGACGCCAACTATCCCTCCACGAGGTAGCTAAATAGTAATGTCTTCTTAAACAGCGATGTTATACAGACTTTATGTGTTGCCTTCCGCATAATGACGCCAACTATCCCTCCACGAGGTAGCTAAATAGTAATGTCTTCTTAAACAGCGATGTTATACAGACTTTATGTGCATCCCTTCCGCATAATGACGCCAACTATCCCTCCACGAGGTAGCTAAATAGTAATGTCTTCTTAAACAGCGATGTTATACAGACTTTATGTGTTGCCTTCCGCATAATGACGCCAACTATCCCTCCACGAGGTAGCTAAATAGTAATGTCTTCTTAAACAGCGATGTTATACAGACTTTATGTGCATCCCTTCCGCATAATGACGCCAACAATGCCTCCACGAGGTAGCTAAATAGTAATGTCTTTTTAAACAGCGATGTTATATAGACTTTATGTGTATGCCTTCCGCATAATGAGGCCAAAGTGCCACCATGACGTAACTAAACGTCAATGCCTTCTTAAACAGCCATGCTATACAGGCTTTCGTCACTGTCGTTGTTAATTGAGCCGAACGTGCATAAAAAAATAAATTTTAAAAAATTTTAAAAATGTTTAAAACATTCAATGGTTCAAATACCATCTCCCTGGTATCACACAGTCCGTAGTACGGACACCCTTGACAAAGCACCTGCCTCTCGTGTCTTTGTCACGCCGACCCACGCGCCCTGATGATAAGACGCCTACCCGCCTCCTCCCCCCCCCCAGCTTGACTTTATTTAATCCTTCCCCTATGGGTTACTCTAGCAGCCCTCCAATTCTCCCCTTTGGTCTTGATATCTCGTCCTGTCCCTGGGATCACACAGTCCGTAGTACGGACACCCTTCACAAAGCACCTGCCTCTCGTGTCTTTGTCACGCCGACCCCCGCGCCCTGATGATAAGACGCCTACCCGCCTCCCCCCCCCCCCCCCAGCTTGACTTTATTTAATCCTTCCCCTATGGGTTACTCTAGCAGCCCTCCCATTCTCCCCTTTGGTCTTGATATCTCGTCCTGGTGTGCGTGCTGTAAGCCACTTCGTAAGAATACTGCCAGCGTCTGTATTGTGTTGGTAATGTACTGGGCGAGGCCATGATTATGATGTCACGGTAGGAAATCTGCATTTGTTTAGTGGTCGCCTACCTCAAGTGTGTGCCACCCGGGGCGGTGAAAGCTTTATGGCGCCCTGCTTTCACGGAAAAAAAAAAAACTTTGCTGAAAATGTGACCCACTCTATATTTAGAAGAAAGGGTACCGCCCTGGGGGTCATCCGCGCACTCCGCACCCTTCCCCACAACACTGCTCCGTCATGTAACTTATCCTAACGACATTCTACCGTCTTCATCACTGCCACTTCCGAATTTTGAGAAACCTCATAAAATAGCACACACCCATCTCACTCAAGGAATCCGCCACAGAATTTAGGATTGTTTCACCATTAAAATATAACATTTGCCGTTTCATAAGTACAAAAACATCATTTAACAATATTTCTTTTGTTAATGCCCATAGGGAACTATCTTTCATTATCTTTACATTGTTTCATTGCCACCGAAACTAACATTTCTTTCAACTGACACCCCTTAAACGATTATTCTGGGTAACCCCATTTCATCACCGCCACTGTTTCTCCTCATGACCCCCCCCCCCCCCCCCCCCCCCCCCCCCCCCCCCCGCCCCACCCCCAGCTGCCCATTGCCATGAACCCGTGCACTCCGCCTTGTCACCCGTCCCATAGGGGCCGATAACACAAGGCGGCCCACAAAGCGGAGCCGGATGTTCGGCCATGCTTGATTCCCTTGATTTTTTTGTCAACAAACCGAGCCGGGGACACGACTGGACGTACTGTCAGGACGTAGTGTGAGGACGTAGTGTCAGGACGTAGTGTGAGGACGTAGTGTCAGGACGTAGTGTGAGGACGTAGTGTCAGGAAACACGTCGCTGTATTCTGTAGAACCTATTCCACACGTTCCCTGCTATGGATAACACCGCTGTGAGATGTTCCCTTTTTGTTATAATACCGTGACTCTTTTTTTTAAAGCGTACAATAATTAAACGATGCCGACCATTTAAGCTTACATCGGGACCGTTGTTTGGATTACATCTGTATTGGAACCATGCTGCTGAGACGCGTCCAGCGGGTGAAAACAAAAGGTAAGCCTACAATGTACGCTGTAACATTTCTTTATGATTAAGGCGTTCGTCGGTCTTCGTGTTGATCTTTTTCTCACTACTGTAATCAACGCGCAACCGTTTGTTTTCTAATGTCCAAAATTAAAAACCGACTTTATCAACTCATTGGGTCTCGGCAATTACAAAACTCATTACTAGATGTAGCTTCACTAATACTGTGTATAAATGTTTACATTATCAATAATAATAACTTATTGCTTTAATGCGATATAGTACACCCTCTCAACGTTTTAAGTCTAAGTACCCTAAAGGGGGAAAAAAGATATACATCATGACATAAATATTTACAAGGACATTTGCATTCTTCCCCTCCCACCCCTTCTTGTGCCCATCACCATTTCTGGCACGTTGATATTTACAGAAATAAATCAACAAGATGCGCAAATCGTCGCCTACTTTTTTGTTCTATACCAGCCACACATAACGTGTCCACTTGTGTCCCCATCCACTGTCTCAAATAGATGTGAGACATACTGGCCCACCATAACATACGTCGCCCTTCGTATATAATAGCATATTTATACTATACATATTCGCATTATTCCATGTATGTCCTACTTCTACACAAACCCTACATTCCTCAACTTCGTTTATGTAACTGTGAGTGGTTCAGCATGTTCCTGCCAACAATAACTGCTGTCCACCGTATAGTTATATAGTTCAATCCCTCGCCTATATTTAAATCCCATGTTTTGATAGCATTACACCTGTCGGTACTCTCTACCTGCGGTGTCAACTCAAGGAAATCTAGACCAAAGTAGAAAGTGGTGGTGGTGTTGAACACACTCTCTAGCGTTGAATGTTCTAACTTTTTCTGCCCCCCCCCCTTTCCCTTTTCTTAACGCCTCGTCTGTCAGAGGCGGAAGCATAACAACTAATACGGTGGATGAGTTGTCATCCATGACCCATATCGCCCGAGGGGCATGTACACACACAGGTAGAACACACGCATGAATGAACAAGGCTTAGGGTTAGCGCTGGGTGTGCAATTCAACACGGCTTGTGATACACAAAGAAGAGTCAACGTCGGGGCCCGTTGTACTCTGCCACCCTGCCACTGCCATGCTACTGAATTTTTATTAAGTTTATCTGCCTTTATCACGTCACGGCATGCTATTAAAGGTTAAAGTGCTTGTCTTTTTTTCATCTCAAAACCTGTATCCTATTATATTGATAGCATGTCTTTGTGTCCTAGTCAACTCAACTGTATGGAAATAATGAATAACTAGAAACAGCTTCAACGTCGCCACACCCCCCCCCCCTCCCCAATGTCATGTGTGAATCTTCATACTTTTACGGATGTGTTGCTGGACTAATATGAACGCTAATAAAATATCCTACATGGAATGAGAGATTATCTGACTTGTCGATCAACGGTGACATCCTAGGCAGTGGGGGGGAAAAAAAAAATTACTAGTTAGCTGCTTCATTAGAGTAGATTATAAGCCTTGTTGATTGTCTAAATCCTTATATTTGATTGTCAAAATACTTGTTGATTGTCATAATCATTGTTTTTGATTGTCAACATGCTTGTTGATTGTCAAACTACTTACTGATTGTCAAAATCCTTATTTTTGATTGTCAAAATCTTTTTTGATTGTCAAAATCCTTGTTGATTGTCAAAATCCTTGTCTAATTGATTGGTTTACTTTATCGGATTCTTTTGCAGGTCGTAATAACACCGAATTAATAAATCATACGTTACAGAACGGTTGCTGGCAAGATGTCTGAAAGAAATTTCGTCGACGGATATTGATTGACGGAAGTTTGGTCGAATTTTTTTTGCCAGTTCACACGGTCAAATTTTGGTCTAATTTCCTCTTGAACGCACCCTACTATAGAGTAAAACAAAATAATGCGTTAAAATAGAAATTTGACGCACAACTAAATCGTGTGAACTGAAAACAAAATTCGACCAAACTTCCGTTCGATCAAATTTTCGTCGATTAAATTTATGTCGAACAATTTTTCGGTGACGTCACAAAACAGACTACACAAATACGTCATAATAAGCATACAAATCCGTCACCAAGTCAAGCGCGGGAAGAGCATTCACTAACTAATTTATCTCTCAAAAACACACTGCACGTAAGTAAACATAATATCCAGTCGCAACAATTTTTAGTGAACTCCCATGCTGGACCTCCATTAACGGTGACATCGTGAACAGTAGAACAGTAGAAAAAAACACACACACCTCGATGTTGAAACATTTAGTTATGCACTTGTATCGCTCTCCAATGAACACCACCTAGTGTTAATTCCACGATCAAAGTATCCGGTACGATAGATGGTGACCCAACGGGAACGAGGTAAAACAATCCTCAGTGGCCTCCTTTGTAATCTAACTACAGTCCTAAAACTGTCTAAGCCATTCACTTTGCAGACGTGTGTACTAGTACCCGCAATTGTCAATGCTCGTAATAGGCCGATTGTGGAATTTTCTGTGTGCACTATTTTATGTGTGCCTCCGTGGGCGTTTATCTTGTGTTTAAAATGTGTGGTCACCCTTTGTCCTGACTCAAAGGCGCAAGAATTGTTTCTAGATCTACTCTACGCCAAGTTGGACAAATGTTGTTGTTGTTTTTTGTTTTTTTCTGGGTGGGAATACAGTGGAACCTCTCATAACGAGTTTAATTCGTTACAGACTCTTACTCGTTAAGCGAAACACTCGTTAAGCGAAACAATTTTTCCCGTGCAAATCAATGTAAAATATGATAATGCGTTCCATGCTGAAAAATTAGTAAAAAATTTTATTAAGATTTATTCAAATAAAATTACTTATGAATTGTTAAAGAGTATAACAACTTGGAATACAATTTAGATTTGAAAGAAAAAATGTAAATAAAAATATTAATTTATGACAAATAATTAATCCTTTTTAACTAGAAAACTGTCTAAAGACATTTGTTTTTGCCGACGCTTCAAAATTTGATGACAATGTGTCACAGCATTATCATTGAATAAATTTGTAGCACGAATAGCCACGCCCACACCTTGTTCTCGCTTTTCAATGATTTTACGTGTCATTTCAACTGTTATTTTTTCACTTTTATGATTGTCTTTTTGTGTTTTTTTTTTTTTCGAAGACATTTTAGCACAGGTTATTACACTTTGCACATTAAAAAATAACGAATACTGTCTGAATACAAAATTTGTAAAAACTGGTGATCACACACGAAAACAATACGCTAACAGACCGAGTGCTAAACACAGCCTAATGCAATTGTTATCAACCTTCCTAGTGCCGCGACCCTTTAATACAGTTTCTCGTATCTTGGCGACCCCCCAGCAACCTAATTATTTTCGTTGCTACTTCATAGCTGTAAGAATATGTGTTTTCAGATCGTCTAAGGCGACCCCTGGGAAAGCGCCGCGCTACCCCTAAAGGGGTCACGACCCACATATTGAGAACCGCTGGACCAATGCATTGGCGCGAAAGCCCCGGCTCACAAATGAATGTCAGGAAAAAGGGACTCCCCCTTTCTGCGTAACTCGTTATGCGAAATATCGCTCGTTAAGAGAGCAACTTCTTCACACTTTTTTTTTTGCTTGTTATGCGAATCACTCGTTATGAGAGGTGCTCGTTATGTATTTTGATAATTGAATACTTGTATAGCGCTTGCGTCCATTGCATGCAAGGCTATTTTTGGGGTTTGGTAATTGCTACTACCAGTTAATGCATAATTAAAATGCGCTCATATACCAGGTGATATTTTGGATTATATTTTTCCGAGGGTGATGCTATCTGTCTCTCTGTCGTTGCCTGTGCTCGGTCTAACCCTCCATCTTTTATCATCAGATCTCATCCATCTGGGTATAAAGACTTTGTGTGTGCATATTTTGGTGGTTAGATATGCCCTTTTCATTTGATTAGCAAGTCGTCTCTGTCTCTTCATAGATGGTGTTTCTCTTCAACGTAATGGATGCTGTACATTTCTGTTTTATTTTCACTTGTAAGTCTCACATTTACATGTGCCAACTTATTCCCAATAGCAATGCATTGAAAGCACAAAGTAAAGAGAGCGCAGTCCATTTATCTACTGCACCAGCATGTTAGAAATGCCATTTCCGGATTATCCCAGTAAATTATTTTATAAATAGACAATTGACGTAACCTGTTCCTGTGTTGTTGACGGACTTGCACTCATTCACCTTTTGGCGGCTGTTATCTTGTTCCCGCCAATGGTCGGCGCTGTGTTTACTTCACGGACGAGCTTGCCACGTTTTGGTGACGAACTGGGTCATGTTTACATCCTTCATCCCTAGGCCAGCGTTAAGCACACTGCGTGTAGGTCGCTGATGATGTTGCATGTTTGTTGTGATCGATTGCGCGATAATCACCAGGCCAGACCACTGTAAGGGAAGCTACTCGTGAAATTATTGGGTTTGTTTTAAGTCACTTTATTTTATGAGTTGTTTCTCTTGGCCTCTTTTTTTTTTTAAATCTATACATTCCAATCTTGAACTTTATTTATTTATTTATTACATATAATGAGTTGGGAAGGGAGGGACGAGGTTTGAGTAATTTTTTTTTTCCAATAATAAAGTGATTAAATGTGAGTCCAGTCCTAGGCTGGGGTTCGTGCTATACAGACCACTTATTATTATTATTATTAATTATTATTATTATTATTATTATTAATGCATTTAAATGCATAAGAGGTGCAAGAACGGCTAAATCCGCATTTTAAAGTTACACGGAACATGGCCGATTTGGAAAGACACGAATCCATCACCGTGGCAGTTTAAATAGAACTAATGCTGACAGCTAAGTAGCTGAACATTTGTTATTCAATGTTATATAAGTGCATATTTAATACACGAGTGTGTCTGCATGCATTTATCCACTATATACATTAAAGAGCCGATGACATACTATGCATGTAGTTGATGGACCACTATGGTGAATATCCCGAGATGCATTAAAACATTATAGTAACCATCGCCGTGAACCTCGGTTTTCTTAGTACATTCGCGTATTGTGAAGATACCACGTAGTTTGCGGCACGCTGCCTGCTGGACGCCTGTGGCACCAATCAAGGGTGAGAAGGAGATGAATGAAACCAAAGTTTGGGGAAAGCCTGAAAAGAACGCAGCAGAACAAGGAAATCAAGCCAATCAAGCGTGGAGAGGGCTGGCAAAAAATCACCACATTAAACCAGTGTTGTTTCGCCTTAAAGACACACACGTTTTTGCTACGCACGTGGGGATGTGTGGTCTGCTCCATCTCAAACACGTCCTTTTTTTCCCTACACCGTGGCTTTCGGACATACTTGTCCACTCTTTAGAGTTCATGCAGTGACCCTCCCCCCCCCCAACTGGCCTGTCATTATCGGGCCTAGGGGCAGGAGCGACCGCCTGACGTTGTTCTCCAACATATGCTGAGCTGTATGAAATGAGACTGCCGTGGACAATGTTTTTTTTTGTGCTTCTTACATGTGTGGGCGGTAAAAAAAACAACAACACAAAAAACAGGCACCTTTCTATTTCCGGATAAGCAGGAAGAAAAAAACTGTGTGTGTGTGTGCGCGCGCTTGTCTGTTTCGATACGTTCGGTATACGTGCACGTTAATTTCTCCCATTTTACTCCGATACTATCAAAATAGTGAACGTCTGTTAGTGTTTATATTCAAAGTACTCAAAGTCGATTTCTTTAAATACTATGTACTTTCCAATGTTGTGTATTGAAGCTAATCAAAATTACTTCTTGATTGGCCTACGCACTACTAGGAACACATGCGTCAACGTAGAAGGATGTGATCTATGGAAATAAATGTGCGTCGATTAGTGTTGGCCACATATATTTTAAAAAAAAATTAATAAATAATACTATTAACAAAAATAAAAAACAACAAAGTTTCATGTTTTGCAGAACTGACATGAGCAATATGTATCTCTTCAGTTGATTATGTTGGTTTTAACTCATCGGCTTTGTATTAGTGTTATCATTTTTTTTCCCATCTTGGTTGGGACGCGTGGGATGAAGGTGGGGCTGCGTGGAAGTGGGTAAAAGTCGGGTCTGTATGGTGTAACTGGTGGGGGGTAAGAGAGGCCAGGGGTGGATGATAAGCTGGTGGCTTCGCTAACTGGAAAGTTGGTAAGAGTATGAGTGATCTGTCTCGTGGTAAATATGTCTACGCTGTACTGTGTCACGGTAAATGTGCCTATGCTGTACTGCCGAGTTTCTTGATGTGTCACTATTCAATGGCTTCACATAGCCACACCGCGGCGTGCTGCTCTACGACCTATCATGTTCTTGCTGTACAATACCTACAATGTCCTGTCTCAAGTTCCACGCAGCCAGTTTTATTACCGTTATTACAATATTCGCCCTGTTTTCTGGCATCAGACCTACATACCCACCCAAATACCCCCCACCCCCCCCCCAAACCCCATGTCCGTGTGGCCGACTAATCTTCGTGAGATTTCCCCTGAGAACTTGGGTCAGAGATTGGAGAATGTTGTCTTTGTAATTTGTAACCAATGGTCACCTTGGCGGTATGGGGGTAAGCAGTGTAATGCCTCTTTGACGTGACTACTGGTCATTCTGGCCCTGTTGGGGGTCACTGGCTGGCTGTGTGGTCAAAAATGTTTCAATTCCAAAACTATCCACTTGGAGTTTCCCAGCAAAATAATAGACAATAGAAAGAAAGAAAGTAGAAAAAAACAAACACCGGCGCCCTGGGTGGACCGGTCTCGTAAACGTTAGATGGCATCCCATCTAAGGGTAGCAAATTCTGAATTTAATCCCTAGACAGTTAGCCCGGTACGTGGTATGACTTGGACACAATGAACATTCCGGCAACTTGGGACTCTAGAAATACTGCTGGTCATCCAATGCATTCCCTCCTTTCTCCCAGTTCCTAGTCAAAGTCTTGCCATTAGATAAACATAGAAAGGATAAGAGAGCATTGCTTACGAATTGTGCATGCAGCACTACTGGGGTTAGTGATGTTTTGCCAGTTTCATTTGACCAATGAAAAACTGCGGGCACATTGGGGTTCGTTCAGAGCTGATTTGCAAATTTCAAACTTGAAATTTTGGAACTCTAGTATTCAGGTTGCAATACACCACTTCAAAGTTTGAAGTGGTCATTGGTCATCTTGCGGGCGTTACGTCCAGATTGTCGTATGCACATCTGAAATGTCTTCCTTAGAGCAGTGTTCTATCACTTTGCACTGCCATTTTCCAAAACTTGACCCTCAATACTCTCTCATATTCATCATGTCGCCCATATTTGACACCAGCGACCCAGATGACAGAAGGAAGAGGCGCGTTCCACTTGTGTGTGGGTGGGGGGTGCCGGGGAAAAGGAAGTGGGGGGGGGGCGTCCGGGAAAAAAAAA
>CAXITT010000709.1:218425-238105 GCA_964033795.1 Lymnaea stagnalis | reverse complement strand
TTCCCTTTTATTGCACTACCCCTTTCGAATCTGACGGCATGGTGCAAAGTTGCTCCCCCTTATGTGTCAAAAATATCTCCACCCCTCGCGCCGCCCCCCCCCCCCACACACACATACACACTATTCTGATTTGTATAACTACCATAATCATTTTTACGCTTCAATTAAAATAAAAGTAATACTCTTTTTAAACATAATAGTAACAATATAAAAAAAAACACAAGAATACAAACGTGTTTTGTTTAGATCTAAAACTGGGCCCGTTGGTGTCTTGGGTGTACCAAACGTGTCTGTCTTCCATTCATCCTACACGGCCCGACCTTTCCCTCGGCATTGCCTCGCTGGTGGTGCAATCACAGACATACCTTTAAGATCCACGATTGATCTATGCTGGTCAGCGAACTTTAAACGCGCTTTCGAACATTTCTTGCTCAAGGAGTGCACTCTTTATTTAAAGTGATAACAGTTAGAAGTTCTTCACACCTGCAGGTGGCAGAATGAAGTTATTAGACCCATGCATATACAATTAAGTAACATAAGCTGCCACACCTGAGTCTACCCTCTACCCACACCTGAATCTACCCTCTCCTCACACCTGTGTACCCTCTCCCCCTTACTTGAGTCTACCCTCTCCTCACACTTTAGTCTACCCTCTCCCCCCACACCTGAGTCTACCCTCTCCCCCACACCTGAGTCTACCCTCTCTCCCCACACCTGAGTCTACCCTCTCCCTCCACACCTGAGTCTACCCTCTCCCCTCACATCTGAGTCTACCCTCTCCCCCCACACCTGAGTCTACCCTCTCCCCCCACACCTGAGTCTACCCTCTCCCCTCACACCCGAGTCTACCCTCTACACACACCTGCGTCTACCCTCTCCCCCCACACCTTATTCTACCCTCTGCACACACGTTCACAGCTAACTATTTTAGCTTGAATACAACAAAATCAATAAATAACCAGTAATCTATTCCCAACATTAGCCATGCTGGGGTTTCCATCGAAATTATTATGTACTCACACCTGCATTCGTACATGGAAAAACACATATGACTTCACATTATGCATTAGCTTTCGTAAAAATACACTGCGTCCACCAACAGTGCAGCCGTGGGCAGATGATAAAGCTGCACGTACTTCATACTTTTGTTCGCCCCACTTTTTGTTACAGTTCATTGTTCAAACCGTTATTGATCCCTATCTATTCGGGAAAGAAACAGGACTTTATAATGTTTCACTTACTACATACATGTACTGAAGTCACACCGACCACATTCAACCCGCCGACTATTGACAGACCTATACCAATTATTTTGGTGAGAACCGAAACCTACGCTGTAGCTGTAGCTGGCCTACAGTGCGTGTCGTGAATGGAGTCCCAGTATTCAGAAAAAACCCATTATGTAAAGATCTGTGCTCCCAAAGAATCGTCGGGCGCGACCCGAGTCAACAGATATACAACACAATGCGTCCATAGAAACGCGACGCGGGGAGGTTACGTCTGATAGACTCTGCCTACTGTGTAAACCTTTTGAAAAGGTTTTCATCGGTGGGATTTACGGACGGAAGAAGCTGGTCTAGCTTAGAAACTAAGTGTTTACATCTGTTAGTTAAACACTCGTAACCGAATCGAATGCTCTTTCTGAGTAGGAAATGAATTATCGTTTCAGTTTACTGGGAAAGGGTTAGTGCCGCTCGTGGCAAGCCACTATTTTGCGGCCCTCATCCCACAAAAAAAAAAAAAAATTAAAAAATGCTAAAATCTTCTGTTTTCCAAAATTGACACCTTTAAATGTGCCGCTCGGCTTGACCCTTCTTCCTCTCTCTCTCCTTTTCCTACGTCAGTGTATGGCAAAAAAAAACAACAAAAAAACAGTATTGTAAACCAGAGCTCAGCAATAATTTCACCCCCTGGGCCTTCGGAAAATTGCGCGTCACGCCCCAAATCAAAACATTGTTATCAAATGCTAACTGACATACTAAGTTAACATCGAAATGGCGCGTGATGCTATGTAGACAAGGGTTTGGGGGGGTACACTGTATTGATCTATATGAGCTGTCTGTAGTGGACGCATTTCTGTCACTGCACACATTTGTCGGTCCGGTAATAAGGTGCACCATGACCTGGTGAGCAAAACGGTCTTATCACATGTTCATTCCTATATAACGTGCTTCTCTTCCTCTTGGAAGCGTTTTGCGTGGCACAACCGACATCATCTGGCGGCGGATCAGTGTCCCGTTGCTCAGCGGTCGCGGAGGCCTGCTGTAAACGATGGAACTCGCCAAACCCATCGTTTAGATTGCAAATCAACACTTGAATGTTTCTAACTAAGAGTTGTGGGCTGGCCGTGAGTGTGCAAGTAGCAACCGTCCGTCCCTGTGGCGCTACAGCCCATGTAGGGGTTTGGCCTGCCTCACTAATAACATCATTTTTGAGATGGTGTCGGTGGGTCGTTGAGTTTGCACTCATAATACCCCCCCCCCCTTTTTCGGCACTCTCCCAAACGGGCCAGAGCCGAGGCTCCAGACCATGTGGAAGCGCGCCAGGAACTTCCCTCTTGGCCTGAGGGACATCCGGTCGACCGAGGGCGCCGTGTTTAAAGCGTCCATATTCCACTCTCCTATGGGTCAGGACGGCCTTACTTCCTCTCCGGTGATGTGGTGTTGCGTTACCACTCCCCACCGCCCAGGGAGCTGTCCGGTCGGGACGTAGCGGGGACGAAACGGTCGCCTAGGGGTGGCTTTCAAAGGGCCGCGTCTTTTTAATCATTGACAGGGGTTTGGGCGGCCACCCATTGCCTCATACCCATCAACGGCAACAGTAATCATGTTAGTGCGGGCCTTCCGTTGCGTTGGAAGGTCATGCAAGCTTCGGGATTTTTTAGCTTCGGGGAGTTGCCCCCCCCCCCTACTAGTCGTCCACGCCACGAAGAGGCAAAATCCCATGTTGCACCACCTTCGGTGGTGTTGCTCCGCGGCCTAGAGGCGTTCGGCCGCATCACTACTTCCTTCTACTCAGATCGAACCGATGCTTTTCTTTTCCACGCTTGGATTCCCAGCTCCCGCTGATCCCCCCTCCCCACATCATCCACCATCATAGCCTAGGTCTTTCTTTGAGCCGCTTTACTCCGCGGTTTTGGTGGCACACCCTCTTTATTCCTCTGTCATTTGGCATTCTTTCTAAGTGTCTGGCCCAGCGCAGCCTGCCTTTATTTTTTCTGCTACTAGTGTGGGATCCTGATATTGACCTTACTAGGGTAAAGGTAGTGCTTTATAAAAGGGGATTACACTGCTTTGCATTGGGAGCAATGGGTTGGTTGAATGTGTGTGCACTGGAAGAAGCACTGCAGGGTTTGAACTGTAACATATTGCACTGTCCCCGTTAGCTTGTGTCAGCATCTGTTTTTATAACAAAGCGACGGTATTTCAATGCATACTTGAGTGCGTATTATGTTAAAGCAGGTCACCAGGTATTGGAATTTGAACTGGATGCAAATATTTAGAAGTCAGGGTAGTCAGTGGCGGATCCACATACTCCATCTTTAGGGGCTCAGACAAAAGCTACCCTGGGTAACGTGTTTTCTGTTTCCCTCTACTACTATTCTCTTTCGAATCTGTTTTGATAAGCAATTAGTTCGAACTATAACTGAAATGTTGGCTTGGGGGATATGGGTGAAAAGGAAGCTATCTTCTCTGTGTAATGTATCTGTCTGACCTGCTATGATATGGCTCATTGTAATGATGATGGGTCTTTTAAAGTGATTTTTTTCTTTTTTCGCTTACATCATAAACTATGTATCGCTTTTGTTTAAAGACATGTCATGTCACTCGTACGACAGAAACCATCGATTCGATTCCTTGACGTTAAATGCGCCATTATGTTCGCTGCCTGCTTTGAGTGAATGGCACGTTCCATCAGGTTGTCGTGTCCCATTGACGCGACCATGTCCTTCTATGCGACAGGTGGGGGGGGGGTGGAGGCCATGCATGAGCCACCTCTGCAGGCAGTGTTGATACGTTAGTGCTAACCCCCCCACCCCCCCCCTGTGTCTGGGCGGCAGTCATGCAAGCAGGCATGTTGAACGGTGGCCAAACGGCTGTGTCTTGTGGTGTGAGGTAGCGGCATTCACTGTGGATTTGAACTGAAGTTGTGATCACGAGGATATGTTTCTGGTGGATCATGTCCCATAGACATTTTTCTGTGTGGGTGGGATATACGTATCGTGTGGATTTATTTAAGAGTCGGATGTGTTACAGACTGGACGTTCCGTGTTATGACTTGAATGGGCTTGTGTTGGAAACTCAAAAGTTTGTTTTAGTTAAATGAGTTAATACAGCTTTATTCGATTATATACTTGTATACAATGCCATCCACACACATTTATCTGAGTTTGATGCTTGCATCATACTGTAGTTAAAGATCTATATTTTACAATAGAAACCGATACTACCAAACCTTAGTTACTGAGTTAAACAGCAGTGCAATAACGTATGAATACAGCCCGTATTGTAAAATACAGGATGGGGAATCATTGTTCAGGCTGTATTTCCTGTCTAGCTTGTCACCGTACATCAGTGTAGCTCAAATTAATGGTGGGTCCTACACCCCAGCAATGTCAGGTCATTCATTCAGACCTGCTAGGGAGGCGGCTTAAAGTGTCCGAGTCGTTGTATTCTTGCACAGACTTCATGTGGTGTCGTGTTATAGCAGCGGTCATTTTGGCTATTTTGGATACTATCATATTCGCATTACATGCTAATAAGGGCATTTTTTTGGTTAACCAGTTATCATTCCCCCAAAGACTTTGGTGGATTCCACTCATCATTTAAGATACGAGGAGTACACATTTCACCAATCATAAATGCATACCTTTAATGTCTGTATGGACAACTTTCTTTAGAACACACACACACACTATGTGTTTTCACGGGGGGGGGGGGGGGTGGGGGCGGGGGATGGAAGAGAGAGAGAGACTGACTGACGCACGTGAAATGAACTTTTCCCCATGAACTTACAACCCCCACTGTTTTCATGTGTGTCCCAGTCCCATTGTGTGACCCAGTCCCATTGAGTGTCCCAGTCCCGTTGTGTGTCCCAGTCCAATTGTATGTACCAGTCCCATTGTATGTCCCAGTCTCATTGTATGTCCCAGTCCCATTGTATGTCCCAGTCTCATTGTACGTCCTAGTCCCATTGTATGTCCCAGTCCCATTGTATGTCCCAGTCCCATTGTGTGCCCCAGTCTCATTGTCTGTTCCAGTCCCATTGTGTGTCCCAGCCCCAATGTGTGTCACATTGTGTGCCCCAGTCCCATTGTGTGCCCCAGTCCCATTGTGTGCCCCAGTCCCAGTGTGTGTCCCATTCCCATTGTGTGTCCCAGTCCCATTGTGTGTCCCAGTCCCATTTGCGTGTACCAGTTCCATGCATACATATTTATAAACCAGAGTGACAAAATCCAGTGGGTTTTTTTTTGTGGTTTTTTTGTGTGTGTTTTTTTTTCATCGAGTAACACAGAGCAACCAATTTAACAGCCGCCTGCTACATGTAACATTTACCCACATTCAATTATACGTTATATGTAATGTTTACATTTCGTGTCATGGTGACCTTGGTGGGCTTGTATCTGGGTCACGGGAGATTAGTCGGGTTGTGACAACAACTAAAGGCACTTGACAAACACTAATCTTTTAATCCTTGGGGTTCTTGAATTGGGAGACGTGGGGTTCGAAAGTGGTGGCTGTGTTGTACATGAGATTGATTCTTGAATCTAGTGGTAACGGTAAAGGGTTTTCTAGGAACTGATGATGGGTTCATTTGCACACGAGTTATTCCTGTAACGGGATATAAAGGAATAAAGTCGTGTAAGGGTTGTTCTATGACACAGTTGCTCAATGGGTCTATTCAAGATGGTCTGTTTATCGACATTGTCCGCAGGCTTTTTAAAAAGACAGTCGTAGGCAGCCAATTGACCAAAAAAAAAGAAAAAAAATCTGCTCTAAAAGTATTTGAGAACGCACCTATGTTTTGAGGGGGGGGGGGATCGTGAAGCACTGGAAGCGATGTGAGTACTTGCTGTGATGGTTTCTTATCGACCGCCTCCATTCCGTAGATTGTGAAAGGCGTTTATATATATATAAGGGTGCTTCAGGCTTTTTAAAAAGACAGTCGTAGGCAGCCAATTGACCAAAAAAAAAGAAAAAAAATCTGCTCTAAAAGTATTTGAGAACGCACCTATGTTTTGAGGGGGGGGGGATCGTGAAGCACTGGAAGCGATGTGAGTACTTGCTGTGATGGTTTCTTATCGACCGCCTCCATTCCGTAGATTGTGAAAGGCGTTTATATATATATAAGGGTGCTTGTCATGATGAGTCCATTACCAGTGTGCCCAGTTCTATTTATAATGTTGTATCGTGTTATTGGTAAACTCGTCGCGATGGGGCCCTTTGGTTATGGTGAGCACTGGTCTGGATGAAATTTACCTTAGGGTGTGTAATTTATATTTAAAACAATGTTATTTACATATTTTAATTGCGGTTTAGTTAGATAGTGATATTGTTAAGAGAATAATAACAGTAATACATAATGTTAAGAACTGTGTAATATTTATGTTATCCGTGTCCTGTTATGGTGAACAATATCATAGCATTGTGAGTTGTCTGTTTTCCCCTTTTCTAAACCCAACTCGACGTTGTCGCCTGCTTGTCTTGGGTTAATTCCGGCCACTGAAATTCTGATGGACGCCCCAGGACAAGAGGCTTAGCTCGATCGCATCAGGCTTGAATTGTTTAATGTTAAACCCAGACTACACCAGCGTCAGTGACATTTTCTTTTTAGTTTTCAAAAATGGCTTTGTAAAATACTTTTTTAATACATATATTGGCTATTAATTTATATGATCAATTTAATATGATTACTCTGTTAATTGTATCGTTTGGTACGCGGTCAAGCTACTTGTCCACTGTTAACCTGGTAGTAAGAGTACATGTTTGTGGCATGTACGTGTGTCATTAAGGTTTTACCACTAACAAACCAAAGAACCAATTCAATTATGAACCTAGATAATGACATATTGCTCAGAACATAACAGAACTATGGTGATATTTGATTTAAACTGAGACAATCCGAAGCAAGTGAACTGGAGCTCAATCACCAGCCAGTGAACTGGAGTTCAATCACCAGCCAGTGAACTGGAGTTCAATCACCAGCCAGTTAACTGGAGTTCAATCACCAGCAGGTGAACTGGAGTTCAATCACCAGCCAGTGAACTGAAGTTCAATCACCAGCCAGTGAACTGGAGTTCAATCACCAGCCAATGAACTGGAGTTCAATCCCCAGCCGGTGAACTGGAGTTCAATCACCAGCGCCCCGGTTGGATGGGATTCCTTAACCTTGGATGGCAACTCATTTAAGAGACGGCAAAGTCGTAAATCAAACCTGTAGCGGGAGTCTCGTAGGCGGTAAGATACTGACGCAGTGAAAATTCCGACGTCTGCGTGGTGGAACGCATAAAGAGCACATAGGGACACAGGGCTCCCTGCTGGTCATCCACTGCATCCTGTTATATTTCCAATCGCCTTGACCAAGTATGTTTTTATCAATTGAACAAATAGACTAGAACGAGAGGGTGACGCTTACAAATTGACCAACTCTCCCTCGCATCAAACAAAATACAGCTCGAACCAAGGGCTACTACTCAAATTGAAGCGTTTTTCATCTTTGGTCGTATGTAGAGATAAGGCAAATACACAATGGAAATTAAATGTTGCATAGAAATTGGATTTCAACATTGCATGGATCCACGCCTTTAGCATGCCGGTAATGGAGTTTCGCAGTCTTGGCTGCAGTTCACCACGAGGGCGCCTGTGTCTGCAGCTCACAACGAGGGCGTCTGTTGCATCCTTTGATTATCGATTATCTGATTGAACCAATTATTTGAGAGACCCGCAAGGAGCATAACATGGTGGAATTGTTTTACAGATTTGAGTTGCATGTTCCCGTGGTCAGAACACGATGACAAAATTCTATAGATTCAGTTCGCAAGCTCCAATGTTCAAAACAAAGAGGGTAATATTGTATCGACGTAGTTAGCATGTTCCCCTGGTCATAACACAAACGGCAATAATATTATGTTCATGCAGTTAACATGCTCCCATAATATGTATGTATATACACATATATATATATATATATATATATATATATATATATATGTAATGCTTTTAAAAATCTGTTATAATTTTATTTATCTTTTTTTTTGTGGAAAATGACGTATAATGGCGCACTCCATTGAATTTCATTACTCTATATTTTTCAATAATATTATGTTCATGCAGTTAACATGCTCCCATAATATGTATGTATATACACATATATATATATATATATATATATATATATATATATATATGTAATGCTTTTAAAAATCTGTTATAATTTTATTTAACTTTTGCTTTGTGGAAAATGACGTATAATGGCGCACTCCATTGAATTTCATTACTCTATATTTTAATGCAAGTCGGAGCTTTTGAGGAATGCAGACTGCTGCTGAAATAAGAGCCGTCCATTGAAGGGATGAACTCTCGGTCTGCATAGTTGATGTGTTACTCATCTGAGAGTATCGACCCAACGGCCAGAGAACATGCCTTCAAATGTCCTCACAACCTGCTTATCTACCCTTGGGCATTCTTGGGTATTCCCGCACGCTAATTCAGTGCATTACCAAATCAGCATTATGTTAATGGTGCACATTTTAAAAAAAAAAAAATATATGGTTATTGTGGTCGATGGTCGGTTTTTATAACAGGTTTGCCACCTTTATTTTTGAAATACTTGGATACACTTTAATACACCCTCCAGACACACACTGACACACACACTGACACACACACTGACACACACACACACACTGACACACACACACACTGACACACACACTGACACACACACTGACACACACACTCACACACACACTCACACACACACTCACACACACACTCACACACACACACACTGACACACACACTGACACACACACACTCACACACACATTCACATTTCGCCATTTTTCTAATAATACCTTCACTCACACACCCACTCACACACACACACACACACACACACACACACACACTCACACACACACACACACACACACACACTGACACACACACTGACACACACACACTCACACACACATTCACATTTCGCCATTTTTCTAATAATACCTCGGATGATTTAACTAATTTCTTTTAAGATTCGAAGTTTCTATACAATGTATTATTTGAGTTGGACCATTGTCTTTCATTGTCCTGATCACAATGCGTACATCGGCTGATGTTGCTGCCGAGTTGTAGCTACAAATAAATAGTAATAATACACGAAAAAGAGACATACTGTATGTGTGCATTAAAAATACGACATAGAGACATTCTATTTGTGTATAGCAGTGCTTACTTTGGTCACCGGCACGAATAAATAAATGATAAAGTTGTGTTGTTGTTGTTTTTTTCTGATAATGCAATCGCTTTGCTAGTTGTCTATGTCCTCACCCATTTTGAATGCGTCTTCTGCCAGATTGTTGCTGGCCGTTGTCCCCCACCCTCTTGCCAACTCCCAGGAAATGCCACATGGAAATGACACTTATAAGCCTATTGGATAGTAGCAAATCAGTTCATTGCCCGAGTGCGTCCCCTATATAGACATTTGACATTTACTGTTTAGACACAAAATAATAATGTTGACGGATGGTGCTTGTATGGCTACCACATTATTCCAGTGTTTCCATGGCTACCAAATCATTAATCTCACCGTGTTTGTATGGCTACCAAATCATTACATATTAAGATCAAATTTTGTATGGCTACCAAATTTAGTTCATTTTTTCATCGTGTTCGTGTGTCTACCAAATCATTCATAGTAAAATCACGTTTCTGTTGCTCCCAAATTATTACATTGTAAGATCACGTGTGTGTGGCTACCAAATCATTGCATAGTAAGATCACGTTTGTTTGGCTACCAATGCATTACCTCGTAAAATCATGTTTGCATTTGTATGGATACCAAACCATTTCACTGCCATGCAATTTCCCCCACACACAAACATTTGTCATTTCGTCGTCATTGCCCCCTGGTCGCCCCCTGACCTGGCTATGTAAATTCAGTCTTGAATAGAGCACAAGCGATGATGTTGAAGTAATATGAATGGGTCTCTAACTCTGCGTTCAATGTCTCCGAATTTTCCATGATGCATATTATTTCAGATATTTTTTTTTAAAAATGTATATATTTATTTTTTATTTTTTTATACACTTTAAAAAATATATATAAATTATAAGATTTTTAAAAATTTTTTTATAATGTGTTTCTTTTGTTATGAAATAAGATGAGTAAAACAGAGTATGGTTAAACCTGAAAAATTAAACGCAACAAAACAGCGAACGTGTCGGCAGAAAGCCTTCGTCAGCGAACAAAACAACATAAAAAAACAACGATATATCTTTTGTTATGACATGCCTCACATTTCTAAATGATTGTTCTTTAAATTTGACTCGCGACTGTTATCTCAGTTTATTATAGAACATTTAATTTAACAGTCGAGTATATTAACATCCAAAGCATTTGCTCCTCTATACAACTGAAAAGTAACATTATATTTCAATTAAACCTTAGTTTATGATATCGTCTTTCAAAAATGGAACTGTGTGTTGGCACGGAGAACCATCAGTGTATTGCAACAGTAAACAACTCAAAGCATACCTATATCTGAAATAGTGGAGTTTTCCCCTGGCTCTGGCTTTGCTTTTCTCCGAGCCGATCTATCCCACCACATTCATATGTTTTCTTAGCAATCAACAGTTTTGAAGTTTAACAAGTAAAATCAGCGTGCATAATAACACCACTTCTTGTGTTAGATGTGTTTACTCATCCGTCAACAACACTATGACGGCACAACCCCCCCCCCAACCAGTAGTCCGAGAACCGCTGGCACCAAAGGGGGCCCCGAAATTTGTTCCAATTTCACAATACGTCTGCCAACAGCTCATCCGAGGTAGTGTGCTGTTGATGAGATGTCTGAGATCGTTCAGGTTTTGACGTGCCCCTCGCCGTGTGCCTCTGTCTCCGTGTCCGATCTAATGTTTCGTTTTGCCCATAAACACAGCAGATACATGCTGTAACGGCTGGTCCCTGGACAGTAACGCCGCCTCTGGGATGAGTCCAACGGCCCCAAATGCCCCAGAGGCCCATTACTGGATTTAATTTGAAGCCCGCGCCACGTCGCGGGTATTGCTGAACGGCTAAATCCCTTGACCCGATTGGCCTGATATGAACTCGTCCGGAGGGGTCAAAGGGACAGCGATTCGGTTGTAGCAGCGCGTGCCTTGGATTAGTTCATTTTGTGAAGGGATTAAGTAGGGACGAGATGCATCTAGCGCAGTGGTCGGAAAATCGCGGCTTGCGAGCAGCTTGCGGCTCTTTAGTAACCTGAGTGCGGCTCTTTAGTAACCTGAGTGCGGCTCTTTAGTAACCTGAGTGCGGCTCTTTAGTAACCTGAGTGCGGCTCTTTAGTAACCTGAGTGCTGCTCTTTAGTAACCTGAGTGCGGCTCGGCCAGTCGGCCACAAATCGGTTTTGACTTCGAAAAACATGGTTCTTGGCAGGTTCTTGAAAAGACATTTGGCTATCAAAAAAAAAAAAAAAAATTATCGTCCTGCCGCTGATTTTTGTGGCTCTTTCGAATTGAATGGAATATTTCTATAGCGCTTGTCTCCTTGCTACTATAGCATGCTCACAGCGCTCTGATGTTCTTAAAGCTATTTTTTAAAAAAAAAGTCTTTGAATGTTTCTTAAATTATTTTTTTTGTATATTGTCAATGTTCCTCAAGTATTGGGCAAACTGTTCCACACTTTTGGTGCTATCGCTTCAAAGGAGCGAATCATGAGTTTGCCGACCACTGTCTAGAATACTCGAGCGTTGTGTTTTTCAAGACGTCATGGAAAGGGAACAAACTACAAAACAAAACTGTTGGAGCAATGTATCATTTTTTATCATTGATTTTGCCGTGGTCAAAATGTCGTCCTAGTCCTAAGCGCCTGACGATAAATTATTAAATAGTTCAAAGAACATGTCGCCTCTCTGATGAGCCAACTTTAGAACGGATGTGAGCAAAACAGATGTTGATCACACTCGTGTATAAACCATCGAGTCTTTGAGAGTCGTTTATCATCTCTTTATTCCAGCGTCATCATGGAAAGCCGTTTTGTTGTATAATGATGCTGTGATTGAAACCTTGTATTCACACATATCATTAGTACCGATATGGTTAATGTTATTATATGCATTGCTCACCTCTTACTTAATGCCTACCGCGTTCGTGATTTTAATAATCTTTCCGAGGCGTCGGAAACCCGCGGCCTAGTGGTTAGCAACCCGCGGCTTTGTGGTCAGCAACCCACGGCCTTGATGTCGAAAACCAGCGGCCTTGTGATCGGCAACCCGCGGCTTAGTGGTCGGGAACCTGCGGCCTTGTGGTTGGAAACCCGCGGCACTGATTATTCCTAAATTTTACCGAACACAGAGGATGATCATGTGTTCTCCTAGTGGATCTCATTAAGTTCGTGGCTACGTGCCGCCATACTCTATGTCTCTATGTCTTCCCCCCGTGTTTTATCTAACAAGCCCAAAATATCGCATCTATTTATAGCCAACTCCAGGGCCTTAAATTAAATGGGAAACTCGATTTAAAAAATATTAAAAAATAAATAAATAATACAAATAATAAAAATAAATAAATATTTTATGTCTGGCCGAGTCCACGCCTTCATCAAGTGCTTTAATGGTCGTTGCCCCATTCGTTGCCCGGGCCCATCAGATCTAATGTCAGCGTCCTTTTGGTCGTGTTGACAAAACGTGTGCAGACAACGGAGGGTGGGTGGGGTGGGGGGTGCCGAGGGCCTGGACCACTGTTTGCCATGGACCAAGGGTCGCGCGCCATTACAGCCGATTGTGTTTGACGTTGACGGCCATGGTTTTCAAACGGGTGGTGTTATTAACAAAAAATATTTTAAAAATAAATAAAAGTTGAAAAATATAACGCTTCTCAGCATATCAATTATGTGAGTGACGCCCTCAGCATATCAATTATGTGAGTGACGCCCTCAGCATATTTTAATAGAAAATAGTGAGTCATTCGATAATGCTTGGATTTTTAAAAAAAAATCTGAAAACGACGTGACGACAGCGTTATTAGCAGTAGGCGCCCCCTATCGTTCATCTCCTATCAATTGTGTCAGCTTGTGAACATGCCAGAGCTAGCGAATCAAGTGGTTCACAATTCACCAAACCTTTGGTGTATGTGGAACTTTAAAAGTGGACTTAGCGGTTTGGTATCAGCAATACTCATCTATAACCATGCTGAAAGGAAATTATTACCTTAATGAGCCATTCTCTCTCTATCTCTCTCTCTATATATATATATATATATCTCTCTCTCTATATATATATATATCTTTCTTTCTCTCTCTCTCTCTCTCTCTCTCTCTCTCTCTCTCTCTCTCTATCTTTCTTTCTCTCTATATATCTCTCAGGCCCTTTCCCTCCCCGACATTTCCTCACTTGCATACGGTTTGGGTTGAACCCTTTGGAATAAGGGGTGAGACATGTTATATGTTGAGAACCACTGGACTACGCGTGGGGGTGGGGGGGGGGTAAATATGAGCAGGGAACAGGGATACGCTTAGTGGAGAACGTGACCGGGTGCCTATGTCACGTCAGTGTTGAGACCCACTGGAGTGCGTATAAGGTATCAATCTGACCAGGGAACAGAGCGAGCCTAAGTGGAGTCCGTGACTAGGTGTCGATCATATTTCTATGGCGTTAGCGGTCTTGGAATAATTAATGAACCTACTAAACGGCCCATCGATCTACAAGTCTGGCCTCAGAGGGCCGTGGCCAATAATTTGTGAAGATCTGATCTGGTTTTTTGAATAGAGGTGACCGGATCGATACTACATTAGGAATTGATATGGTCTGGTCAATTAGCACAAAATATCTCCTAGATGTGATCCCTTATGAGACATGAGACATTGGAGTTTAGGGATATAATTTGAAGTATTTGTACGAATATAGTTTTATTGCAGAGTAGTACCGTTTATATCACTTGACATAGTTACATGTCTAATCTACCGACTGTATCACTTGACATATTAACATCCAGTCTATACATCATGTCTACCGTTCCATAAGTATGGTGTTTGTTTCTGGTAGCTGTTTACTTTTTGTGGTGCATGCATTTGTTGTTGGATTAGGCGCACTGACATACTCACGAACATACTCTCTCTCTCTCTCCTCTCTCTATCGCTCTCTATCTATTTCTCTATTTCTCTCCCCCTCTCTTTATATCTCCCCCCTCTCTCCCTTTCTCTTTCTATCTCTCTCCCTCTCTCTCTCTATCTCTCCTTCTTTCTGAATATATCTACATACATATCTACATATATATATATATATATATATATATATATAGCACACACACACACAACTTGTGTTGTTTCACTTATCACGCCTGTGCATCACATTTGTTTGTTGACCAAATCTGTCACGTGACTTGTTTATATTCATACTTCACTATCAGGTGTACCAATTTGGCCCTATTACACATCCTTGTATAGGTCAGTCTTCTCAAAACTTTCTCTTCAACTATGCTATTCAGTTGGACCGCATGGTCCTCCATATCCAGTTCTCCTCACCCCAGTGGGGCGACTCACCCCCATCCCCATCACCCCATCATGACTCAACCATCAACTTGATGGGGTTTGGTTATCTCCACACGCTATCTACAGAACTAAGTGCCTCAACAATTAAACTTTCATCTATCGTGTGAGCCACCTAAACTTAGAACCCTGGAGTGCCATTAGTCTTCAGCTGGTTTCCCCCCGGTCTTATTTTGCGATAACGGCCACTTGTAAGCACGTGCTGCATTTCACGCACGAGACCCGACCTGGATATCCATGAATGCCCCGTTGTTTGATGCTGGCAGGGAAAGGGGGGGGGGCACATGTCAAATGGACATGTCATAAAAAAGCCATTTGATGGAACATGTCATAAGAATGCCTTTTGGTAGAACCTGTCATACGAAAGCCATTTTGTGGAACATGTCATAAGAATGCCATTTGGTGAAATGGTGTAACATGTATTAAAAAGTCATTTTTTTGGTAGAACATGTCATAAGAAAGCAGTTTGGTGGAACATTTAATAAGAAATCCATTTGTTTTCATGCGATAAGAAAGCCATTTGGTGGAACATGTCCTAAGAACGTCGTTTGTTGGAACATGTCATAGATTTTTTTAAAATGTATGTTATTTTTTTTTTCAAAAAATATGTTACTATATATATTTATATATCTATGTAGGTTTGGTCATGATGTGAATTGTTTAAGTCAGACTTTGATCAAATCATACGAATCAAACTCGCAGCTATATTATTCAATGCGTAGACCTGGTTTGCAGTTTACCGTTACACTCGCCATGCATGCTTCGCTCTCCCAAAAAGTGTGACTGTGTGTCCGATTTCCGCCACTAACGGCTGTAACATTCCCCGCTCTCTGGCCATCTTACTCTTCTGACCTTGCTGTTCGAGGTCACTCGTGGACCCCCTCACGATCTCATGTACCGGGGGGGGGGGAAGCCTCCCGCATCAGCCAAATTAATTTGCATTGTCCCCAGAAATCATGGGGTTGGCTAGTGGGGAGTTTGATTGCTGTAGTCTCGGTTCGTGGCCCTCGGGTTTTTCGGTGGGGGCCAGAGGAGGGGGTGATGGGTGGAGAGGCTTAAAATTACTTCTCACTCTAGTTGGGTGTGCGGGTGAGTGTGAGGATGTGTGGGGATATGTGGGGATGGGGCAGGTGTATGGGAAAAAGAATATGATTGGAAATGCAATCTGATACCATGGCTCTGACCTTTATGATGGAGCGATGGGTGAACACGAACGGAGCTCATCACTCTATAAAGTTATGTCTTAGCCTCACTCCCAGCAGCGCTCTGTAGTCTGCCCCCATCTATTTCTATCTAGATCCCTCCGCGTCTTGTTCTTCCTCTAAATTTATATCTTAACCTCGTCCTCACTGTAGCCACCCACTTCCCCTCTCTCCCTCTATCTATTTCTTTCCATAGATCTATGTGACTTGTTCTTTCTCTACATTTCTGTCCAAACCTTCCTCTCAATAGGGCTCTGTAGACACCATCTTCCCCACCCTCTTCCTTCCTCTCTCTATCTATTTTGTATCTCTCTCTCTCTCTCTCTCTCTCTCTCTATATATATATATATATATATATATATATATATATATATATATGTGTGTGTGTGTGTGTGTCTTTCTCTCCCTCTATATGTCTTTTCTCTCTCTCTCTCTCTTTATATATATATATATATATATATATATATATATATATATATATATATATATATATATATATATATATATATATATATATATATATATATATATATATATATATATATATGTGTGTGTGTGTGTGTGTCTTGTTCCCCCTCAAAATGTATCATATCTCTCTCGAAATCTCTACTATTGTTATGGCGTTGCCATGAGAAATATCATAGTGGTCGTTTCAAAGGTTCAGGATCAGCATATGCTTTTGACGGGACCTATCAATGTTTATTAGAAATGTTGACTGGGGCACTGATTTAGATGTTCATCTATGCCAGCTGATCGGGGCTTCAAACAAAGGATTTATCTGAGAACATTATGTGTAAACCTAATGACTTGGCGGTAGTATCCATATCCAGACCCGATTTTTTTTTTTTTTTTTTTTTTTATTTTTTTTTTTTTTTTTTTTTTTTTTTTTTAATATTATTTTTTCATATTTTTTAAAAAACTTTAGTTTAACGTTGTCCAAATGGCGGAACATCGGACCGGCACCGGTCTGTGTGCCTGACATTGCCGTTCCGCGCATCATGGATATTTATGGTCACATTATATATATATATATTATCAAACCTGCCACCGGTCCCTGGAGCAGTTTTGAAACGCGTCCACTGGTCCACCAAACTTAAGAATTTGAGAAACCACTCGTTCGTGTCAAAATGCGCACTCTGGCAAAGGATCCTCAAAGCGGTTTTATTTCAGAAGGTCCTTTTAAAGCTTGACATGTTCTATTCTTTAAGTTCCCTCGACACACACTGCGTAAATGTGTCGGCACTCTTTTGCTTATGTAAGCATGCGGGTGTACTTCAGCTTGTGTAAGCATGCGGGTGTACTTCAGCTTGTGTAAGCATGCGGGTATACTTCAGCTTGTGTAAGCATGCGGATGTACTTATGCTTGAAATGAATGACCAGATGACGGCCATTTTATTCATGTCACTTTGGAACCGAGTCTCAAACGTTACGTCAGTCTGCCAGAAAGGCCTAGATAATAACTTACGTAATGGAGTTTGTCTTGGCCCCCACAGAGACATGTTTACAGTGGCGCTAAAATCCCTCCAAGCAAACCCCTGGTTTTCCTAGTTGATCACTACTGACAGGTCGTGCTTCAAATAAATCAATGAGCACTTCTTTATTACACCCATAACACTGTTCATGTTCACTCCAAATTGCACACACGCTCTCCCCCTCCCCTCGAGCCACACATTCCCACCCTTAACAAACCAACAAAAAAAAAAACCAACAAAAAAGAAGTTCCAGCAAGCATTCTGTCGTTAGTGTGTTCTCATTGGGACCCAAGTTTGAAAACTTTTCATTCATTAGCTGACACGTTGTCGGCGCGTGGCCCGGTGGCACTTCCAGAAATCAATGGTGCCGTTTTGATCGCTCTGAGAAGTTTCTTCATAATTCTCACTCCCGATTACTCACAGCCCCGATGACACGGGGTCTATTTGCTGGGTGCTGTTCAATGCATTCTGCCCAACTCGCTTCTAGCACAAAACGTTACTGAGACGTATTAGTGTGTTGTCAAATTTTAAAATAATAAAAGATTATAATAAATAGTATAAATCAAATAATCAATATATATATAAGCATAAATCAATAAATAAGAGACTGGCATACCAATTTTTTTTCCACGTTAAAATAGATTCATTCAAACTTCAGGTCATCTGTTGGTAAGTATCTGTCAACGTCTCGACTACACTGCCGTTGGTTTAGAGACACTGTGTGGCTTAACTTCACGCACAATGTATGTATTTATTGTTTAATGTAACGGCCGGTGCGTCGATGCGTATCCCTTCATCCTAGCATTCTAATCATTGTTGAAGCAATTCAAACCAAACATTTGCTTCGATCGGTAAATAAACACACTTGAAATGCACGGCAGGAGATTTAAAAAAAAAAATATATTATTTCATTTATTTTTTTATCGAAAGACAAGCCATTCCGATATCATTAATATCAAGTTAACATATAACGTTTTTGCCAACAAGATTATCTTTTTAATTCGTCTATGCATTTAAAAAAAAAAGTTATATATATGTATATATATACACACATACATATGAATATACATTTTTTTTTAACCTTTCCCTCCCCCACCAGTAGGCACCAATTATTCGTTACAATAAGATAAACGATCTCCCTGGTGGACACTGGTCTCACTACACGCGCTTGGTCCATTCTTATGTTGGGTTCAAAGCATCTAACTCGCCGCCATGCTTCCAATGCTCATCGTATAGCTTTCTGCTGGATGAGGCCCGCCGTGAAGGGTCATTTGCTGGATGAGGCCCGTCGTGAAGTGTCATTTGCTGGATGAGGCCCGTCGTGAAGTGTCATTTGCTGGATGAGGCCCGCCGTGAAGTGTCATTTGCTGGATGAGACACGTCGTGAAGTGTCGTTTGCTGGATGAGGCCCGTCGTGAAGTGTCGTTTGCTGGATGAGGCCCGTCGTGAAGTGTCATTTGCTGGATGAGGCCCGCCGTGAAGTGTCATTTGCTGGATGAGACACGTCGTGAAGTGTCGTTTGCTGGATGAGACACGTCGTGAAGTGTCGTTTGCTGGATGAGACACGTCGTGAAGTGTCGTTTGCTGGATGAGGCCCGTTTTGAAGTGTCGTTTGCCGGATGAGACCCGTCGTGGAGTGTCGTTTGCTGGATGAGACACGTCGTGAAGTGTCGTTTGCTGGATGAGACACGTCGTGAAGTGTCGTTTGCCGGATGAGACCCGTCGTGAAGTGTCGTTTGCTGGATGAGACCCGTTGTGAAGTGTCGTTTGCTGGATGAGGCCCGTCGTCAAGGGCCGTTTGCTGGATGAGGCCCGTCGTCAAGGGCCGTTTGCTGGATGAGGCCCGTCGTCAAGGGCCGTTTGCTGGATGAGGCCCGTCGTCAAGGGCCGTGTGCTGGATGAGGCCCGTCGTCAAGGGTCGTGTGCTGGAACAGAGCCCGACGTTACTCCGCTGTCCTGTTCGATTGAACACCGTGTGACCACTCTCCTATTAAAAAAAAAAGAAAAAGCAGACAAAACAAAGCCAGAAAACCGCCTCACAAGATCGGTTGACCGTAACGGGGGAGTGTGTGGTGTGTTACGTCCAGTTGTATGGACTGGGTCAACTCACAAGATCGGTTGACCGTAACGGGGGAGTGTGTGGTGTGTTACGTCCAGTTGTATGGACTGGGTCAACTCACAAGATCGGTTGACCGTAACGGGGGAGTGTGTGGTGTGTTACGTCCAGTTGTATGGACTGGG
>CAXITT010000709.1:187893-216471 GCA_964033795.1 Lymnaea stagnalis | reverse complement strand
ATTCACGTGATCACAATCCACCAATTCACGTGATCACAATCCACCAATTCACGTGATCACAATCCACCAATTCACGTGATCACAATCCACCAATTCACGTGATCACAATCCACCAATTCACGTGATCACAATCCACCAATTCACGTGATCACAATCCACCAATTCACGTGATCACAATCCACCAATTCACGTGATCACAATCCACCAATTCACGTGATCACAATCCACCAATTCACGTGATCACAATCCACCAATTCACGTGATCACAATCCACCAATTCACGTGATCACAATCCACCAATTCACGTGATCACAATCCACCAATTCACGTGATCACAATCCACCAATTCACGTGATCACAATCCACCAATTCACGTGATCACAATCCACCAATTCACGTGATCACAATCCACCAATTCACGTGATCACAATCCACCAATTCACGTGATCACAATCCACCAATTCACGTGATCACAATCCACCAATTCACGTGATCACAATCCACCAATTCACGTGATCACAATCCACCAATTCACGTGATCACAATCCACCAATTCACGTGATCACAATCCACCAATTCACGTGATCACAATCCACCAATTCACGTGATCACAATCCACCAATTCACGTGATCACAATCCACCAATTCACGTGATCACAATCCACCAATTCACGTGATCACAATCCACCAATTCACGTGATCACAATCCACCAATTCACGTGATCACAATCCACCAATTCACGTGATCACAATCCACCAATTCACGTGATCACAATCCACCAATTCACGTGATCACAATCCACCAATTCACGTGATCACAATCCACCAATTCACGTGATCACAATCCACCAATTCACGTGATCACAATCCACCAATTCACGTAATCAAAAACCACCAACAAAAAAAAAAAAAAAAAAAAAGAAAAAAAGAAAAGGTTCAATACGTACACAAGATCGGTTATGTGTCATGGTGACCTGATTGTTTATCGGCCATGTTTGAATGCTGT
Source organism: Lymnaea stagnalis (assembly GCA_964033795.1). Taxonomy (NCBI): domain Eukaryota; kingdom Metazoa; phylum Mollusca; class Gastropoda; family Lymnaeidae; genus Lymnaea; species Lymnaea stagnalis. Next base: position 215,465 of record CAXITT010000709.1, on the reverse strand, counting down.
ATCCCTTGTGTACCAGACATCCATCCATTTATTGCAGTACGTCAGAGAGCAGGCCGCCTTCATCTCGTTTGGATGTTCCTCTTTCTAACACCGGGGGGAAAAAGGGGGTCAGAAGTAATCCAATATTTACGACGTACCTTCAGTGGCGTATCTATGATACGCTGATGTGATCGGGGTGAGGGGGCGTATAAAAGTGTATCCATTACTGGATCGAAAAGTGTCGTTGTGTATGCGCCGTGAGGTATGATCACTTACGGCATTATGTTATTGTAAACGTTTATCTAAACCATGGTGCCATACGACTTTAAAAACAAAACAAAACAAAAAAATATGTATTTACTAATAACAAGTAAAGTGAATACATGCCACATTGAATGTGTCAACAAATCCTAATACCCACCACCCATGTTACATTGAATATGTCCACACATATTTCACACCACCAATGTCATTGACTTCCACATTGTGTCAGATCTCTCATCACCACACCTCACACTGCCTGAAACTATCATAACCACATCTCACACTACCCGCAACTGTCAACACTACATCTCACACTGCCTGCAACTAGTATCACTACGTCTCACACTGATTGCAATTAGAATCACTACGTCTCACACTGCCTGCAACTATTATCACTACGTCTCACACTGCCTGCAACTAGTATCACTACGTCTCACACTGCCTGCAACTAGTATCACTACGTCAAAAAACTATCATCACTAAAGCTCATACTGCCTGCAACGATCATCACTACATCTCACACTGCCTGCAACTATCATTACTAAAGCTCATACTGCCTGCAACGATCATCACTACATCTCACACTGCCTGCAACTATCATTACTAAAGCTCATACTGCCTGCAACGATCATCACTACATCTCACACTGCCTAAAACTATCATTACTAAAGCTCATACTGCCTGCAACGATCAACACTACATCTCACACTGCCTGCAACTATCATTACTAAAGCTCACACTGCCTGCAACGATCATCACTACATCTCACACTGCCTGCAACTATCATTACTAAAGCTCACACTGCCTGCAACGATCATCACTACATCTCACACTGCCTGCAACTATCATTACTAAAGCTCATACTGCCTGCAACGATCAACACTACATCTCACACTGCCTGTAACTATCATTACTAAAGCTCATACTGCCTGCAACGATCATCACTACATCTCACACTGCCTGCAACTATCATTACTAAAGCTCATACTGCCTGCAACGATCAACACTACATCTCACACTGCCTGCAACTATCATTACTAAAGCTCACACTGCCTGCAACGATCATCACTACATCTCACACTGCCTGCAACTATCATTACTAAAGCTCACACTGCCTGCAACGATCATCACTACATCTCACACTGCCTGCAACTATCATTACTAAAGCTCATACTGCCTGCAACGATCATCACTACATCTCACACTGCCTGTAACTATCATTACTAAAGCTCATACTGCCTGCAACTATCATTACTAAAGCTCATACTGCCTGCAACGATCATCACTACATCTCACACTGCCTGTAACTATCATCACTAAAGCTCATACTGCCTGCAACGATCATCACTACATCTCACACTGCCTGCAACTATCATTACCACAGCCCCATTATATGCAACCATCTAGTTGCATGTGGGATGAAACGATTAACAACCGTTCACCAAAACCTATAGAGTATTAGATATCAAGCAAACATCACGGAACCCGTTTTTTAAACAACCACACCCAAAACCACAGTCATTATCCTTGACCCGACGTAAAAACTGATACCTGCATTTATCAACCCCAGTTATCCACCTTTTACTTTATCCTTGAATGGTGCATGGTTGCCAGGAAGCCGATATCACTGGTTCCTCCACACCTCCCGCCATTTAATGGTGGATTTGTTTGGAGTCGGTCAGATTGCCTCCGAGAATTTATTGGCTTGGCGTGTTCTCCCCAATGTAAAAGTTATAGTAGTTCTTATGTTTGGGAGTATGCACGGTAGAGACCGACCGAATTTCGGCTTCGGTTTCGGCGCCGAAAGTTGCCATTTGATCACTTTTGGCCTAATTTCGGTTTCTGCCGAAACCAAAAAAAAAAGTTAAATTTTGATTTAATTTCGGCTTCGGTCGAAACTGAAATGTTACCTTTCGGTTTAATATCGGTTTCCGCCGAAAGTCATTTTTAAATTACGGCCTGGTTTCGGTCGAAATCAGAAAGTCACTTAATCACTTTCGGTCGGTCTCTAATACACGGTATGACTTCTTCTAGCTGAGTAGTGCCCTCGTGTAACTCATCGATGCATGCCTCGGGCCAGACGTGCGGTATACAGTTTATATCTTAACACTTGCGATTGGTTGTTTTGGGGCGATACTTCAATGAGCGGCTGTGGACGTTGAACTAGTTGCAACCGTTCCATTTCAAGCCAACTCAATCACCAAAGTCCACTTGGTGCAACTGTTCCGTGACAATTCAGAGCTGTCACCAAAATAGTGGTTGTAATTGCATTCCTGTCATTGCATTTTAATTTAACTAGCAAACCTCAATGATGCATGCTCTTTATCTCGACTCATTACCCATAAACCGTATCGAACAGAGGCAATTTGAACTATTTATTGCAAATATTTTTTGTTAGCGCGGGTGCGAAACTGGTTGCGCATCATCCTTGGTACAGTCTAATTATTGTGTTGCAATCCTTGCCTACTTCCTATATGATCATCTAAACTGTATACGTGGCTCTCATTCCCTTAATTACGTTTTTATGTGGAGATTCCAGTCTTTTCTGCGCTCAAGATCCGACGATCTGACCTTGACACAATGCATGCATTCCAAAAAACATTGAATGAATGAATGGCACTGTTTTCACTAATTCGATCAATTCATCGGCGCATTTCTTGACGTGTGTGTGACTTATGAAAACATTCAGTATCGTTCTAGGTGTAATGGCTTATGCACGAAGCCTGGGCCCATGGAGACTGCTCCAAGCGTAGTCACTTCCATGACGCAAATGTGTTTACCAAGGTGTCGGTGTGTGTTTACCTGCTGTTGCCAAAAGACACCACGTCTGTGTCCTATTATCTAGTAATCGGGTCAATCTGAGGAGGTACGAACCGGCCTCCTTTATTGCCACAGTGTCTCGGGTGGTCGGTCGGGTAGTGCCCGTGACGGATACAGGAGCATCTGTTTTCTATAAACACTGGTTATTTGTTTGCTCTCAACTACGCCCTTGGTATCATCTTCACTAATGGGCGCTTAAAGTAGCCGCCCTGTGTTTGTTTTTATGGCAATGTATCTGACACAAGTCGACATGAATTCAGCACTCGATCATATTTGGTAGTTTAGATACCTGAATCATGGGGAATCAATAAGTGTCTTCGTATTTCTTTTATTTCTTTACATTTTATTATATTTATTTTTGGGGGGAATAATAACCAATTCGTTTAATAAGCAGAAGACATGTCACGATCAGTTGACATTTTCCAGGCAATTATTTGCAATTTACAACAGCTTTTTATGAACTATCATTTGAATTGGTGGCTAACGTGTCTATGCAAAGAAAAAATAATAATAAGTACACATTTAATAATAATAATCACATTTTCAGTATGCCTCATATATATATATATATATATATATTTACTTTATTAAACAGTAATGTGCATCTGTGAAGTAACATTTAAAGTAAATAAATATACAAATAAATTAACGCTTGGATTGTGCATTTTGATTATGTTCTAACGTGTTACGGAAGTAAAGCAATGTTACTTGAAAAAGACCAAGCATCTCGTCGCACGTCAATGATCTATGTTGACCACAAAGTGCACCTCATGGCAAAATCCATACCACTGAAGCCCATAATTGCGTCATGAGAATTATATAGTTATAATACACGTGGTACCATGGGACGTGCATAGCTTGGATATAAAAAAAACAAAACAATTACGTCATATTCAAGATGGCCCCCAAGTCACTGCTTTGTTCTTGCTTCGGACTGTGCCGAGATTGTTGCAGGAGGAAAAGGAAGCGTTCACGTAGCCTGATACCATCCAGGAGGAAGGGAGGTGGAGGGGGCGGTGGTGGAGGGGGTGGCGGCGGGGGCACCACGGAAGAGGATGACGACGACTACAGCGATGAGGAAGAGGATGACGACGTCGATGACGGGAATGTGGACAACAGCCGGTACAGCGCTTTTGATTCCCCTTTGTTTGGGAGAAACAGTGGCAACGCGGACCAAGGTAACGACCTGTCCTAAGGTATCCAGGTGATGAAACAATTTAGCCTACTAATACCGGACACTCAAAAAGTGTTTGTACATCTGTTTCCTTTTTTCCGTACTTTTCAGATTCGTCCCTCGAGAGGGTGGATACAGAGAGACGAGGCAGTCTGCCCCTTGTGTCTACTTACAATGAGAGCATGGAATCTGTCTCCACGACGTCCAAGCTGGCGGTAAGTTACACATCAGCTGGGTCACACGCTTCTAGGGCAACTTTTTTTAAAAAAAATTTGAGCCTTTCAATTATGTCAAAAATAAGTTTCGTTTAGATGATCTCTTCCCCCCCCCCAGCCCCAACATAAAAATCTTCTAAGCAACCGCTGTGTAAATTGATCATATATATTTTACTTAATAAACATGTTTCTCCTTTTTTTAAAAAAAATTTGTGCCTTTCAATTATTTCAAAAATAAGTTTCGGTTTGATGATCCCTTCCCCCCCCCCCCCAGGCCCAACATAAAAATCTTCTAAGCAACCGCTGTTTAAATTGATCATATATATTTTACTTAATAAACATGTTTCGCCATAACGTGGATACTGCATTTTAAAACGTAAGTGGCATGACATGTGTCTTAAATATAACAAATTCATTAAGTGGCATCGTGGCTAACACCTACTGTGTTATGTTACCTGATTTTGACCGGCCATCGAATGGCCAGATCTCGAATGCACTGATGTAATTAGTGCCCTTAGAAATATGTCTTGTATACTATATTCCATCGAACTGCGCCCGGCGGTTCCCAGCCATCATCACGAATGTCACCATAACAAAATTAAACGTACAAAATCGGAAATAAATTATTTTATTAACCACAAAACAATGTATGGAACTCTGTGGTAGTTTCACCATGTTATTAATTTTGTTGGAAGTTGTTTGTTTAAGGAAATGGCAGTTCATGTTTTTTTTTTCTTTTAATCTCAACATGCTATGTAAATATTAACTTGATTTATGACAAACTGTATGTTCATGCATCGTTACCACATACATGCTGCACCCCACATCAGTTCTTCATTTCTACTTACTCGGAAAGTGTGTGTGTGGCATACTTTGTTCTTTTAACACACGTAAAACGGTCTCTGAAAGCCTGGTGCCTGGTGGGTCAGTTTATGACGTCCTTACAAACAAGCAACCACCGAGGCTTTGTTTTATACATTACGTCAGGGGTGGGCAAACTTGTTGTGCGGAGGGACACATTGACACATTTAAAACTAATGGGCTGTCCCATGTATAGAGTGTCCAATGTGGACATGCCGATAAACATTTCTCTATATTAAAATCGGTAAATTCGCATTTAGCATTACATGACAAAAGTCAAGGACTGTTTTTAAGAAAAAATAGAAAATTATAATGAAATTTGATCAAAAAATATTAAAACAATCAGAACGGTACATAAAATTCTGTAAAATTCAACAAAACAACTATAAAACAAAGTAAATTTTGGTATTTCTAAGTGCTTGCTAAGGCCGCATAATATCAGTTGCCGGGCCGCATGCGACCCGCGGGCCGTAGTTTTCTTACTCCTGCATTACGTTATACTATCGTTGAACCCACTTTCTGATTGAACTATCATCGGTACAGCAACTGTAGGGTGGTAAGCATACAGTCGGGGACATCCTTTGTTGTTGCTAACGCAGTAACTTACCCTTAGTTGCGTGCCGCCTACTTTTTCACTTCTGTTCGGTTCCACAATAATGTTTGTTCTTTCTAAACCCATTAAATTTAATTGAGTATAGGGCTAGTTAGAAGGAAACCAAAAACAATAAGAGGATACTACTTTTCAGCTAAGGGCTATTTATATTTAATTTGGTTTAAGTGTTGTTTTCCCATACTTGATTGCAGTCTCTCCCGATTATTACCAGGGCTAGTTAAAGCAGGCTCAGTAATATAGTCCTTCCAACAAAAAATGTGTTCTTTTAACTTTAACATGAATAGTTTATGGGCTTTCATTTCACGGTATCGCCATCCAATCCATGTTTCCATGATAGTAACAATTGATATGATATGCCCCAAAGAGCCTTGTTCTTTTCTCTCCGACAATCAATAGTTGTGTTGTTGTTGTTGTTGGTGGTGGGTTTTTTTGTTTGTTTTTTTTTTCCTTTGTGGTCGTACCCCACTTATTTCAAGAGCGTGTAACATCTAATGGGACATATTTCCCCGACACAACACAACACTGAAGTTAGTTAATGTCAATAACCTTCTTACCTTTGATCATTTCCATACCAGGCATTATATATATATATATATATATGTGTTATATATATATGTATATATATATATATATATATATATATATACACACAAACACACACACACATATATATATATATATATATATATGTGTGTGTGTGTGTGTGTGTATATATATATATGTGTTATATATATATATATATATATATATATATATATATATATACATACACACACAAACACACACACATATATATATATATATATATATGTGTGTGTGTGTGTTTGTGTGTATATATATATATGTGTGCATATATTTAATTTTCTTTTAAATTGTATGTGTTTGTATAAAAATTAAGACGTTTCAATCTTCTTTTGACACATTTTCAGCATTTCTTCTCCAAGAAAGGATTCAAGAGTAACCTGAAGAGGACAAAGAGCGCCACCAAGTTGGACAGGAAGAGGTCCAGCCCTAATCTCTCGGACAATGACTCGTGAGTACACTCTTGCGTCTCCGTTTTTTGCTGTTGTTTTTTGCATCAGCCGCCACGTGTGCCACCTAATTTTTTCACTAGTGTGTACACCAATGTTCCCTTTAAGCTGCGCGGCGGCTGCGCAGCTATCTTACAGACGCCGTGCAGCAGTTTTGAGTATCCGCGCAGCAAATTTTCATGTATGCGTGAGTTTGTGTTTGTGGGCTGTAAAATTGTGTGCACAAAAAAACTGATGCTATAAAAATTTGCTCACAACTGTATGATTTTGCACACGAACCAGCAAACCTTAGAGGTAACACTGGTGTGCACGAGTGCTATTTATATGATTTTTGTCTATTTGGACACCTAATTGATGTACTGTTGCATGCCTAAACATGGTAGTTGTCCACCCAACCCTCTTCTGTTATCCACAAATAAATATTTGAACCCGTTCAATCTAAACACTTGTTTTTTTAATAGCATACATAAAACGATACTGGTTGATAAAATGATTGTGTTGGACTTGATATTTATATATAGGATTACTATTTTGGATGTGCAGAAAAGGTGTTAGTAGTTCATATGAATTGAAGCACAATGAATGGCAGTGTGGTATATTCTTTCTATTCATTATGTGTCGTCTCCCAACGCGTTGGTCTGTTGTATTCTTTGTATATGTATTGTATCAGAAAGGCATATACAGTACGTACATGTGTATGATGCTATGTCTATGTGTGTGTGTGTTTATATTTATATTCACCATTAACTTGATTGGTTTATGTTGTATATCCTGACAGATAAATACCTATTCCTATTTTTTCTCCATCAGCTGGTCTTAAAGTGTACACTTTTTTAAAATTATTTTTGTTATTGTTTTTAATTTTTTTTTTTTTAATTGTATAGATTTAGTTGTAACGTTCGAACAAATATGAAACCAGGTGTTTAAAATTGTGTCTTTATTGTTTATGATTAGGTTTTGTCGAGGGGAACAAAATCCAACAAGGGCAGTAAATGATAAAATGGAAAGTATTTCCCCCACATTGCCAGGGGAAATTACCGATATCTGAATCTAAATTATCAGCATACATGCAGTTATCTCTCCTGTATGCTCATGCTGTGATGGTCTTAGGTTCATTCTATATTCTCCAAGAATTTTTTTTTTTTTTTTTTTTTAAATTATAAAAATGGTTTATAATTGGAAATACTGTGGAGTATGAGAGTAAGGCGGTCTCATTTTGTGTTGCGTCATTAGTCATAGCAATTAAAAATCTCAAGGGTGTGCACTTCCCCTTAGAAATAATGTTACCGTCCTGATGTTTATATGCGAACGGACTGAGTGTTAGGGGGTAGGGCTTGATTAACACTGTTTTCGTATATTCGCAATAAGCCAAACACTGTGAGATGGCTCTATGAATATATTGTTAAGTTATTGTGATGATTGTCTTTTGTTTCTTAAATTTCGCAGTTTACGCGCTTAACGAGGGATCTTAAGCAAGGGTATCTGTGCGTGTGGTGTGTGGAGGGGGTGGGGGCGAAGTTATATGCTGCAGGGGGTGTGGGAAGACCCGTAATTTCAAATTTATTAGCATTTTATGTTTACCTTTTCCTTAAGGTAGTTTAGGGCAGGGACGTGCTGGCCCACGACGACGCGACGAGCATTCGTCATGGGCCTTTTTGGGGCAGTTATTACAAACTCCGGTGTGCGGGGGGAGGGGGGCCTCCGGGCTTTTCTTACTACACCGTTCGTCACGGGTTTCCATGTGCCAGCACGATCCTGGTTTAGGGGGGAGTGAGGTACGGGAAATATGTTTTGTAATCGTCACTTGGGGTGAGGGAAATGCTATAAAAATCAGTGGCGTGCCGCGCTTCAAACAAACAACAACAGCAAAAAAAGCTATAAACAATGTTAAACAGTGTTATTTTGGAGATCTTATGTACGATGTGTCCTCCTTCGTTTGCGACATTACTCTTATTATTATTATTATTATTTTTTTTTTTCTCCAAACATTGGTGCCATTATTGTATGCTTCTGTCGTCAAGTTGCATTGTACTGATTGTGATACCAATTATAGTACACTTTTCTCGTGCTGTGGACTTCAAAACTTTAAGTAAGCTATACAGTAGATATATCACAGGCAAATTGTGGGTGGATCATCCAGGATCAAAGATAAATGTGCGCACACCACCCAAGATCATAGATAAGTCTGGGCAGATCACGCAAGATCGTAGATAAGTATGGGTGGATCCCCTAAGATCATAAATAAATGGCAGTGGGTCGACCATTTCTCGCAAGAATTAGTTCTAAGAGAAGCACTTTGTTTACCTCTACCCCACCCCACCCCTTGTCAACCATTCATGTTCAAATTCAACGTTAGACCGTATTTATCGGCGTATAATACGCACTTTGTCTCCCTGAAAATAGGGGGCACATGATGTGTGCGTGTTATACACCGATGTAATGTTAAGTTGTTTTTTTCCCTGAAATGTTATTCTTAGAGGTGCCGATAAATACGGTATATATATATATATTTATATTTTTTTTCAAATCAACAGTAACACTTGTATGTGATCAGCAAAGAGCGATGCTCTATTACATGTATGTTTAACATTGACAGCAGCGCTATGATAAATATATGTTCTGAGCGTGCATCTAATGACAGTCTGTTGCCAATAGGTTTAGCAATTTTAAAAAAAAAATGAAAAATAAATCAATAAAACATTCTGAAATATAACGTATGTTCCTAAAAATGGCAGAAATGGGCACCTACCCGTTCCTAAATCAGCCACTACCTACCTACCTACCTACCTGTAAGGCTTCATCTTAGTACCAGGTCTATCGAACCAATCAACACCTTTGGCTTTGGCCTTTGGGCTTGCCAGCTCCACCCCTGCCCTCCCCCCCACCCGCCACCACCCACCACCACCTCCCAGGGCCCGCTCGTGTAGATAACACTCACGTTGTTTGTTTGGTCTGTGAGCAAACCAGGCACTCACACGGACATGGTTTAACCCAGATCTCAAGTGTCGGCAGTTAACCAGCACATAGGCCTGACTTGGTGGGGGGGGGGCACATAGATTGACATCTTAGTAAGTGGAGCCCAATGTATATGTGATTATATGACAAGTCTTGCCCTGGTTAATAGCCGATAACATCAGGCAATGTTCCGCATGTCGCCGTGATGGTACACCCCCCCCCCCCCCCCCCGGGTCCAAATGTGTTAACACTGATGGCTACATATGCGGTGATCCTCTTCAACCAAGTTATATAGCGTTGAGCTTCCATTTGAATGTAGCTCTTTGTAGAGCCATGGCTGACCAATGACCAAGTTATATAGCGTTGAGCTTCCATTGAATGTAGCTCTTTGTAGAGCGATGGCTGACCAATGTTCAGATGTGCGTCCGAGGCTCAAAGTGTTTACCCATATGTCGTAGTATGTGTGCATACAGAACACTGCTTACGCCAAAACAGAATTTCCAGTTTATGTAAGGAGCACTCTTTACATGTATATACGCGTACACCCGGTTTCTTTTCAGAGCGTGTTCAATTGTAGGCCAGTTCATTCAATAGAACCTGTCGTTTTCGTTCAAATAGGCCGGTGCGTTTAAAAATAATACTAATAATAATAATAACACACAAAATAAAGAAACTCTGGAGGCATTGTGCTGTCCTGTCATCCACGCCGCCCTTCAACAAATGTCCTTGGTAAACTGAGGACATCTGATGGCTTTTGCTTCGGCTAATGCAAGTGTGTGGTGACCGTGACGCGGAGTTTCGTGTGGTGGGGCAGCTTGCGGGCAGCTGTTTGAAATGTTCTAGTATTGAGACCTGAAAGTTAAAAATAAAATTATTTTTATTTTTTTTTTTACATTTTTATACGACCTTGACTTTGGCTCTGTTGTTGCTTTTCCTGTTCAGCATGTTGTCAACAATCTTCAGCTCAAGTGTCCACCAGTCCACAAGCGTAACTTAAAATAGCGCAGACTGAAACCACTTCACACTTTCAAAACGGACACAACCTTTTGGGCTTGCATCCGTACTCGCGAGCTGCATTGCCTCCATCAACTCTTTTCCTCCTGGACGCCCTGTTTGTACAGCATCGTGCGTGTATACGGAAAACAACTTAATTTTGAAATTGACGTCGCCAAATGATCAGACACCATCAACACCAGGGCTCGTCACCATTGTATCACCGAACCTTGTAAGTAGGAACCGCTATTGTAAGCGTGTGTCCTGCATTGGGCGTTGGTTATGGCGCAGCTTGAGGTTACACAACAATATATAGAAAGGTTCAACAGAGAGCATTCACAACAGTTAGGCAAATCGGTTAACATAAAATGAACAGTGGCGTTGAGCAACAAACAAAAAAACAAACAAACATGAAAATGGTTTGTACATGACATGACTGGGCGTGATGGTGGTTCGAGCTAATTCCTATAAGTTAGTTTGGCAATAGGTGCACATTATAGCTTCATTCCTATAAGTTTGGCAATAAGGTGCACATTGTAGCTTCATTCCTATAAGTTTGGCAATAAGGTGCACATTGTAGCTTCATTCCTATAAGTTTTGCAATAAGGTGCACATTTTAGCTTCATTCCTATAAGTTTGGCAATAAGGTGCACATTGTAGCTTCATTCCTATAAGTTTGGCAATAAGGTGCACATTGTAGCTTCATTTCTATAAGTTTGGCAATAAGGTGCACATTGTAGCTTCATTCCTATAAGTTTGGCAATAAGGTGCACATTGTAGCTTCATTTCTATAAGTTTGGCAATAAGGTGCACATTGTAGCTTCATTCCTATAAGTTTGGCAATAAGGTGCACATTGTAGCTTCATTCCTATAAGTTTGGCAATAAGGTGCACATTGTAGCTTCATTTCTATAAGTTTTGCAATAAGGTGCACATTGTAGCTTCATTCCTATAAGTTTGGCAATAAGGTGCACACTGTAGCTTAATTCCTATAAAGAAAGATCCATGCACCAATGCACTCATTTATTCTTGTTACTAGATTTACACATAGTATGTATTTTATGGTGTATTTCACATACATCGTTTGCCCGTGCGTTGGTCAAGTATGTGCTTCAATTATTTTTCTTAAATATTTAGTTATGTTTTTTGGAGAAAAAAAAAAAGCAACATAAGGAAAAAAAAAAATCGAAAAGACTTGTCCAAACGAGAGATGCTCATGCAAGCTAGTGTAAAAGTGTGGAGGGGGTGGCGGACTTGGAAAAGTTAAACAAGGAGAGGGGGTGCTAATGGGGTGATAGGCAGCCAATTACTATCCTGTGGATAGTTTGCCCTGATATAACGTATCCAGGGAGACTTGCTTTTGGAAGAGTTCCATTTAACAAACACGAAACAGATTTAGTAAACACCCATTGGAAAAATGACTGGATTCTCAATAAGATAAGAAGTGGTGCACACGAGAACCCGAAGACAGCCCGCTGTAGTTTGACAAATATTGTAAACATGTCATGGGGGGGACACAGGCGTTAGGATGAAGCTACAGTGAGTAAATGGTCTTGAATGAAGCCGACAGTTAAGGAACGGTGGGTAAGCCTCAAAGCTACTTGGATCAGTGAGCGCTCAGGCCAGCTAATCGAATAAAGGCAACTCACAACTCAACATCACATGGCATTTGTCATATCTTTGATTTGGTTTATGTTTGACCAATTTATGGGGTTTTTAAAAAATATCTATAAATAAATAAAATATTTAAAAAATAAACACAATTTCAGTCGACATTTGAAAAGCCACATCCCTTGTCAGGGACACTCTACAACAGTGGTTCTCACCCTTCCTTATGCCGCGACCCTTTTAATTCAGTTCCTCGTGATTTGGTGAAATTTAAAATTATAACCGTACAATCATTTTCGTTGTTATTTCATAAATATGTTTCCCCATGGTCTTAGACGGCCCCTTTTTAAGCGTCACTCGACCCCCAAAGGTGTCGCGAGGCCACAATTTGAGAACCGCTGCTCTAGACAATGACCTGAGACACTAATCCGTGTGTTCGCATGTTGATATGTGTCTTAATAGATATAAGGGGTTGGGAGCCACAGATTGGGAACCACTGCTCTAGACAAGGACACGAGACACTAAGCTGTGTGTTCGCATGTCGATATTTGTCTTAATATTTATAATGAGAGTGAGGAGACCTCTAGTCTGACAACGTAAAATATAAGGACACGCCTAGAGGTTATCATTATGACTGAGCTGGGTGAATTTGTTGTTTACACCAGGTCCGAGTCTGGGTGTTGTGAGAAAATATCCGGCCGGTCCGAGTCCGGGTGTTTTGAGAAAATATTTTTAAAATTCAATTCTCTGTTTTCCACCCAATGGGGAGAAGTGAAAAGTGCATGAAAGGAACCAGTAGCGATCACGAAGGAATCAAAGCTGAAGGCTGCAAAACACTAATAGCTTAATAATATGACCCAGCGGTCATCAGCATCAGCATTCGTTAGTGTAAAATTAGCCAATTAAGTTGTGTAGGCCAGCAGAGTTGTATCTTGAAATTCCAGAAACATGTGTTGAGAAGGGGGAGGGAGCAGAGCTTTTTTGTTTAGACACAAAAAGACTTTGGTACTGTACTATCATCGGGACAGGGTGTGGGTGGGTGTGCTGAGATAAGGGGGAGGGTTCTGTTAAGAGGTTTCTGTAAGTCAATCTCCAGAAATTATTTGTGAGGGGGGGGGGGGGGATAAATTCACACACCTCATTAGAGTTGTTCGTGGAAGCTGCTTGCTTTCAAGTTCAGGCAATAGCAAAATGAACCCACACACACACACACACACAGAGAGAGACAGTCACATAGACATAGACACATACACGCGCTCACACACAGACACACAAACCATGTCCCCAGTTAGCCGGTCCGAGTTTGTGCCGGATGTACTAGTAGTCAGCATTCCTATGTATTGGGTCAGTACCCGGCTCAATCCCAGTCACAGTCATTTCATTCACAAGCTATAAAGAATCCCCCCACCTCCTTCACACACACACAGATTATGATGTCACGACATGTATGTATGTATATATATATATATATATATACATACATACACACACACATAGATGACATATATATATATATATATATATATATATATATATATGTTTTGTTACGGAGACTTTGTTGAAAGCACGATAGAGTTGTTATTCGATTCAGTTTTCAAATCTGTTAATATCTGGCTTTAAGCGTCGCCACGTACACTAGACTGACCCACTTGAGTGTTACATGGATGCTTGGTGACGACTTGTCAAGTGAACCGTTTGACATCACCAGCCTCTACTTGGCCACTGAGTGGCCCCCACTTCCTGCACGTCATTGATTTAGTTTGAGGTCTCAGGACATCCACACAGTCACGCCGGGACATAAGATGTATGACTTGTGGGGATGAAGTACGGGGTCATCCACATAGTGAGGGGTCATCTGCATATTGAGGGGTCATTCACGTATTGAGGGGGTATCCACACATTGAGGTGGCATCCACATGGTGAGGGGGGCCATCCACATAGTGAGGGGATCATCCACATAGTGAGGGGGCATCCACATATTGAGGGGTCATTCACGTATTGAGGGGGTATCCACATAGAGGTGGCATCCACATGGTGAGGCGGGCCATCCACATAGTGAGGTGATCATCCACATAGTGAGGGGGCATCCACATAGTGAGGGTCATTCACGTATTGAGGGTGTATCCACATATTGAGGTGGCATCCACATGGTGAGGGGAGCCATCCACATAGTGAGGGGATCATCCACATAGTGAGGGGGCATCCACATATTGAGGGGTCATCCACATAGTTAGGGGGTCATACACATATTTCATAGGTGCTGATGGGGGTGGGAGTGTAGGTTAGTTGATTTAAGAGATTTCGCGGATGGGGTGTGTATGAAAAAGGGGTGGGGGGCTCGGCTTAATGCATGCGCACCTTAAAATGTATCATGGCATTCTAAGAGTCCTTCATTGGGTTTTGTTTGTTGTTTTTCTTTAATTATCACCTGTATGTTTAGCCTAGTTTCAGCTGAAGTACACCATACTACCGGTGCCGTGAATGTAAAGTAATGTGTAACCTATTTATTTAAAACAGCTTGACCAAACATTGTCAATTGATATACACACTTAAACACTCACATTTACAACTATTATTGTTTGTACCAGTAGTAGGATTGACTTGAGCTGTAACTTGGTTTAAAGTGACGGAGAGTCCTTGACTATTTGGGGAGAACTGACTGTTGTATCAATAAGAGTGGTGGGATTATTGGTCAACGGCGAGACTTGGTCAAGAAGACGACAGAAAAAAATATACCAGAACGCAGTAGATGACCAGCGGTGTCTTTATGTGGTCTTGGTATGTTTCATGTCGCAGGAGTTGTCGGAATGTGTGTCAGTGTCATGCCGCCTACGGGACTCCGCGTTTGTTTTCTGAGTCTGCCTTCTCTTAAATGAGTTGAGTTTCCATCCAAGGTTAACGAGTCTCATTTCCCCAGGGGGATGCTGGTGATGTTTTTGTTGTTTTTTTTTTTGCTTGTCCGGAGGTTGTCTGCTGCAGTTACCTCCAGTCCACTAGCTTGGGATGGACTCATTTGAAACCACTCGGCCATCCAGCATGCACTGTAGTTACCATGCTACTCGTTGCGCAGCTAAGCAGCCACCAAAGGTCACGAAATGGGGATAAGACATGTGATGTGTCCGTGTTCTCCCTCTCAGTTGGGGCTAGCCAATGATTATACCCCCATTAGTATGTGATAGTCAATGATATACCCCCATTAGTATGCGATAGGCAATGATATAGCCCAATATTCAGAGCCATTCATTGATATACTCTATCAGAAATCGAAACCGTTACTCCAGACAGTCTTAATGTGAGAAGCATTAAGTGTACCTATCAAAGCGAAAGCTTAGTGCAATATTTTGCTACGGTTGCTATTTCATGACAATTGGGGTGTCTCTATTCAAAAGCACTGCCACGTTGTAACATCATCATTACTGGCATCTTTTATTGGACAGTTGCCGTAACAATAAGCTGCGTGCTTAAAAGACTTTACCGTAAAACAACGCAAACACCGTTAATACTTACCAAACATGCAATCGATGCGGCTATTCACGTTGATTTCACAAGCCCCGGCGTTTAACGAACTTACCGTAAGCACGACACGTTGGAGAGGTGCCACGAATTATGCCTGTGAGTACCGCGGCGTTCTTCCACCCTCCCCCTCTGCGTCTATAAAAAAATATATATCTATAAAAAAAAATATAAAAAACCCACTCAACATTGCTGCTCATTGGCACGCCTAGCTGTTGTAGTGATTTGTTGTACACGGCATGGAATGTGCTGGGGGATGCCGTGCTATTTGGCAGATCAGGCAGTGCCTGGAGTAGTGTTCGGAGCCTCTGTGTTGTGGGGAGCTGTGTAACGTCATGAGCTCATACACTTTGGGTCAGTTGTCTTAGTTTTCATGCTCAACGTTGGCGGAAGCTGGCGTGTGTTACTCGGACGTGTGTTACTCTGACGTGTGCTACACGGACTTGTGTTACTCTGACGTGTGTTACACAGAAGTGTGTTACTCGGGCGTCTGTTACGCGGACGTGTGTTACTCGGACGTGTGCTACGTGGGCGTGTGCTACGTGGACGTGTGACGTGTGGTAATGTGTGTCGTGGACGGCAATGAGCATAGTTTAACGCTGTGCCAGGTCAGCGAGCAGGTCATAAGGCGCGTGATTTTTTTTTTAATTGGGTGGGGGGGGGGGGGATCAAATATGTTCATATCGCGTGAACGAATACCGTGTAAACATCACGCTTGGTGTATGTGGGTGGGGGGGTGTAGCTTAGTTATCGTTAGAGTGTCCTACTTGAATCGTTTAAGATGATGTTAGTCGCCACACAACACGACTCAATTGTCTGATATATAAAGATCAGTGTCACTGCATGTGTTTGTTAATGGCTCGATTAGTCACCAGAAAACCAAACAGTGGATCGAAACAAATTTGACGAGGTCATACCTCAAGACCTATAATTTTATGGTTCCTGGAAACTTTGGTCATAACCCCCTTATCATTTTCCCTAAAAGATTCTATTTAAAAAATTCAACAAAAAAAATAAATAAAAAATTCTTAAAATGTAGAGGGTAAAGAGTAAGAAATAAAATTAAAAATAAATGAATATTTTTTTTTTAATCCAATGGCCTCTAGGGACGCTAAGTTCAGTTATTTGTTGGTGCACGCATTTTAATTCAGACTAAAGTCAGAGCGGTGCGCTTTACAAAGATCTATTAAAGGAAAGTTGTTGGTTCTCCTTTGTTGGTGCAAACATTTTAAATGAGCTTTATTCTGTGTTCACATTATAAGTCGTCTTTCAAAAAAAAGAAACAAAAAAAAAAAAAAATACCACATGAACAAAGTTAAAATAATCATATTCTTTATTGGAAATACGGGTTGCACTATTATAATAACAAAAACTACATTTCATTGTTTAAAGGAAAGTTGTTGGTTCTCCTTTGTTGGTACAAACATTTTAAATGAGCTTTATTCTGTGTTCAAATTATAAGTCGTCTTTCAAAAAAAAGAAACAAAAAAAAAAAAAAATACCACATGAACAAAGTTAAAATAATCATATTCTTTATTGGAAATACGGGTTGCACTATTATAATAACAACAACTACATTTCATTGTGTGCTGTGGGGGTCAGGGGGTTCAACCATTTTACTAGAATTATCATACAGTTCAGGAACGTGCATAAAGGGTGCTTAGGCGTAGAAAAAAAAATATTTTTTAAAAAAAGGGGGGGGGGTAGTTCACAGTCACAGTTGGTACAGACCCGCACATGGCCGAGTGTATGGGCGAGTGTATGGCCGAGTGTATCGGCGAGTGTATGGGCACGAGTTCTATAAAGGCGTGAGATAAAGATCTTTTTGAAAGAACTTTAGTACTGTTAACCTTAATATTATCGTGTGCCATTGAGTTATGCTTAATTGTTTATACATTTCAATGTACGTTCTACGCGTTTGAAGACCTCCAAGTGTCACGCATTGCTATTAAAATGTCATGCCTCATAGGCTTGCCTTCAATCGTTGCCTTATGTTTGAAACGGTACATTCAATCAAACACTTAGCTATTAACCCATTGGAAGTCATCAAAGTCGCGAAGCTATTAACCCATTGGAAGTTATCAAAGTCACGTAGCTATTAACCCATTGGAAGTCATCAAAGTCGCGAAGCTATTAACCCATTGGAAGTTATCAAAGTCACGAAGCTATTAACCCATTGGAAGTCATCAAAGTCACGTAGCTATTAACCCATTGGAAGTCATCAAAGTCACGAAGCTATTAACCCATTGGAAGTTATCAAAGTCACGAAGCTATTAACCCTTTGGAAGTCATCAAAGTCACGAAGCTATTAACCCTTTGGAAGTCATCAAAGTCACATAGTTATTAACCCTTTGGAAGTCAACAAAGTCACATAGCTATTGGCCCATTAGAAGTCATACAAGTCACGTAGCTATTAATCCATTGGAAGTTATCAAAGTCACGTAGCTATTAACCCATTGGAAGTCATCAAAGTCACGTAGCTATTGACCCATTGAAAGTCATCAAAGATATGTTCTAATGCCCGTCTGACGTCATTCGAATCCATTCGCCAACTCCTCTTATCGGTACCAAGTTCACCGGGTGCAATTGATGCCCCTTCCCAGGCAATAATGTGTCAACAGAGTCCACCCAGATAATGTCAATCCATTCGCCAACTCCTCTTATAGGTACCAAGTTCACCGGGTGCAATTGATGCCCCTTCCCAGGCAATAATGTGTCAACAGAGTCCACCCAGATAATGTCCAGGCCACGAGTGTATGCATTGATTACCCCCCCCCCCTCCTTTCCGTAATCATGGAATCCTCGTGTGCAGGCGCTCCCCTGCTTAATGGACAGATTCGATTGTCTCCCGCTAGAGTCGTGCTGATTCCGTACACATGTTTTAGCAGGCCCCAGATAACTAGCACTGCATAATTGGGCATCGCAAAACAAGATCGTTCAAATCAAATGGAACGATATAATTTCAAATAGTTGATATGTTTTAGAAGAACATGATTGTATGGTATTTTTTGGAATCGGGTTGGGTCGAAAATAATAGGAAGGAGTGGGGGGATACAAATAATATATATATTTTTTTTTTATTTTTTTTTTAAATTGACCCTCATCTAAATCTCACTTCCATTAGGATTGAAATAATATCATGCCATTCGACACAGTCATAGTCAAGTCATAAAGTATTATTTTTTTTTAATATTCTTTTTTTAAAGTAATAATACATAAATAAAATAATAATAATTTAAATAATACAATTGAAAATAAAAGAATTTTAAAAAAACCCAAACAATTCCTTTAAAATATAGTTTTAAAATCTGCGTCTTCCTGCCGAGGATGTGAACTTCCGTTTGAGCTTGACTTATGTCCCCTACCAACTTTTTGAGGGCAACCCTATAATAAGCGCACTTGAGCGGTGTCTGAAGATGTCAGTACTAAACAATGCACGTCTTTGTCTACAGACTGACTTGCAAAGAAAATAGGAGAGCCTTGGCCGTAAGCGTTTCAATATAAAACGATTCTTACTTTGTGTAAATCCTCATGGAGGGAGTCTTCCGTCAATGGAGGAGTGGATTGTGGGGCATCATCACCGTTGTATTAGTCGTAATTGGAATATGTCTTTAGGACCTTAAACAAAACCAAAAAACTGCTGTCAATTCTTGAGTTGTGCGTGCCCAGTGATTTCAAATCGCTCTTTCGTATCATTAACCAATGTGATATATTTACCTTCTTACACTATATGCACTATTAACTATATCATCGGCAATCATTTTTTTTTTTTATTGCATGGCTTTGAGTGGAAGTCAGTCCTTGAATAGGGGCTTGCTGTTAGAAATGTGTTCAGGTCATTGAGTAGCATTGTGTTCTTTTGGATTATTATATATAGATAGATAGATAGATAGATAGATAGATAGATATATAGATAGATAGATATATATATATATATATATATATATATATATATATATATATATATCTCACTGATTCTTGGAAGATGAATATTAAGATGTGAAACCGGGAAGGAATTGTTTTGTAAGCCTTGTCAACCTTCGCCGAATCTGTTTGACTGGCTTTGGTGCTGTTGCTATTGCTCCGTGCCCTTCTTCTTATCTTACACGTAGAATCTGGTTTATTTATAGTTTGTTTTCATTTGAATGGGTTGCATTCAAATGCATTGCTGTGATGTACCTACAGAGCTAATGCGCTACGGTTTCTGACATTTTGACTGCGGATTAATTTACCACAATTATATATATATATTACGTGACGACTAGCCGTGCACCACCGGAAGGGCGCCATCGTTGAGCTATTAACTAACAAGTAAGCAACAACTTGCCACACTGGTGTAACAACTTGGTACCACACAGTCGACCATTCGGGCAGAGTTCTCGCTTGTCTTTTCCCACGGCGTGTGATATGAACGTGTCTGTGTCACTGCTGGGCCATTAAGAGTTTCAAAGTGGCCAATAACTTGATATGTGATCCACTGCCTCACAAGAAGGATTCGGCGTGGACGCTCCACCGTGACTCGCCCTAGCGTCCATTCTGCCACGTGGATACGCCACAACGTGGTCGGTGCGAAGAGACGACTCGCACCATGAGTAACCCTATGACACGTGACCGTTTCTCCTCCTCCTCGGAGAAGCTGAGGCGGAGCAGGGAGGCGTTCAAGAGGAGCAGGTTCTTGTCGGAGAAGAGCAAAGAGAAGGTGGAGGAGTTCGTGCTAAACGAAGAGAGGTGGGTCGGTAATCTAATTGTGCACGTGGGTTGGTAGTCTGATTATACATGTGGCTTGGTGTCTAAATTATACATGTGGGTCGGTTGTCTAAATTATGCATGTGGCTCGGTGTCTAAATTATACATGTGGGTCGGTAGTCTGATTATACATGTGGCTCGGTGTCTAAATTATACATGTGGGTCGGTTGTCTAAATTATGCATGTGGCTCGGTGTCTAAATTATACATGTGGGTCGGTTGTCTGATTATACACTTGGGTCGTTAGTCTGATCATACATGTGGGTCGGTAGTCTAAACTATACATATTGGTCGGTAGTCTAAATTATGCATGTGGGTCGGTGTCTAAATTATGCATGTGGGTCGGTGTCTAAAGTATACATGTATAAGTCATATGCAGAATATGATGTCTCCCTCACCTTTAAAAAAAAAAAAAAAAGTTTTTAGGATAAAAATAAACAACCCTTAAAAAGAATTTTTTTTTTTAAAAAATCTTTATAAGTTTTATTTATTTTTTTAAATTTTAAATTCATATTATAATGTCCCACTTACTTTTACACCGCAGATTTATTTCACCTACTATTCCTGGAAAAAAACAACAAAAAACAAAGAAAACTCTACCCATGAAATGCTCTTGCAATATCTTTTTTTTTTTTTTCTTTTTTTTTAGAATTTTATTTCGTGACATTGGCATCATATTTCCCTCGTTTTCCCTTGAAAATAGGAAACACTGATCATTTGAGGTTGAGGTGGTAAGGGATTGGGGGGGGGGGGGGTAGCTGAACATTTGATATTGTCATCGGCAAGTAGTCTATGTGCCAAGTTTCAGCTGGATAGGTTGACGAGAATGGGGTCAAATAGCCTTTATGAAGATGTTTCATTAACAACGAACAAAAGGGAAGTTTAAAACAAACAAAAAAATGGATCCCAACAGATCGGCCTTTGAACTGCAGCGTTTAAATAGCTGGGGTTTGTCTTATTAGTGTACGCTCCTTTGTGTGTATTATATAACAGTATGTGTTGTCGTTTATGTTTGATCTGTCTATCGCGTGTGTATGTCACTGAGTTCAGTTGATCAAACAATGGAAAGAATATACCAGTTACTGCCATTATTAAAAGTTAACTTTTATTTTAAAATTGATTCTTTAATTTAATAATGCAATGTATTATGTAAAAATGGTATGTATGCATATGATATGCTTCACTCATATTCGTTACAAATCCAGCACTCGTTTTATGTATGCTCAAATAACTTTATTGGCAGATTCAGTTGTTGAATTTCAATGTATCATTCACTGACCTCATGTGTATTTTTTTTTTTTTTTTTAATGCATGCCCGGATGAGTTGGATGAACAATGTATCATTAATTTATTCCATTTCCATAAAATGAGTTTACCAAGTGAAGTTTTATAGGCCAAAAAACGGCAAATGTGTTTTTGACATGCCTATTCCAAAGTCTCGCTTCATTTGGCTCTGGTCCTCTTACAGCAAAGCTAAGTGTCTTTAGAGACGTACGTTTCTAAGTCCACGTCCGGCCCTTGGTCAAACAAAAGGAAAAAATAATAATAATAATAACTAAACCAAGAAAAGATATCATGGCTTAAAATACGAATGAGGGAACCATATAACCGGTGTGTTAATAAAGAAAGGTGTCTTTTCAAAGGGAATTATCATATGTATAGATATAGAGATATATTTGGTGTTAGTCTTTAAGTTAAACAATACCTGAACTTATACATATGATTATCCAAGATTTTCACAGACGCATGTGTGCATGCTTGTATATCATTCCTAAAACTTGACCAGTAACACGTGCACAAACTAACACACGTGTTTGTGCTGATTGCATGCGCCTGACGTCATCAGTGACATATCAGTATAACGCATGTGCTGTCAATATCCATCTTATATACATAGCCATGCAATATAATCGAGTATAGCAACAATGTCATCTCCGCCAACGTGTTATACATCAAGATTGTTTTTATATACCCATCCTCGGGTCTACCTGAACACACCTGGCATGTGTTGGATAATGAGATGTTACAGCCCACCCTCAATCATTATAAACCCCATCTCTTTTCACTATACTCTTTTTTTTTTTCAAACCATTTCCCCCTACTCTCTAGAAAAAAGAGAAAAAAAAGAAAAGTATATGACAAGTGGCGTAACTAACGTGTGCTCAAGGAGGCAGAA
Source organism: Lymnaea stagnalis (assembly GCA_964033795.1). Lineage (NCBI taxonomy): Eukaryota > Metazoa > Mollusca > Gastropoda > Lymnaeidae > Lymnaea > Lymnaea stagnalis. Next base: position 192,519 of record CAXITT010000709.1, on the reverse strand, counting down.
CATTCACTGGTCCATCATATAAGAAATACTTCGTGTATTATATAGACTCCATTGTCATGGTTGTTGCCTCCTTGCTAACATGACGTTGTTACGCCACTGCATGAAAAAAAAAAAAAAAAACATCCCTGGTGCCCACCCCCTCCCCACCACATTGATCACACGCCACCCCATTCATCTACATGTCCAGTTCCTCCTTGATGGGTAGAACATTCACTGGTCCATCATATAAGAAATACTTCGTGTATTATATAGACTCCATTGTCATGGTTGTTGCCTCCTTGCTAACATGACGTTGTTACGCCACTGCATGAAAAAAAAAAAAAAAACATCCCTGGTGCCCACCCCCTCCCCACCACATTGATCACACGCCACCCCATTCATCTACATGTCCAGTTCCTCCTTGATGGGCTCGCTGAGGCGCACCATGAGCCTGGGGCGACTGAGCAGGAAGAAGGGTAAGAGCGGCCGAGATTTCGGAAAGGACCCCAGCAAGACTCCTACGTCATCCTCCTCGACCCCCTCCAGGCAGCCCACTCCGCATGCCTCCCCAGCATTGTGAGTAGCTCGTCCTGCCTTAGATTAATTAGAGCGTAGTTGGCTTGAAGTAGACTTAGCATAACCAGATAGTTAAATATGTTTGCAATTCATATCCTGTGTAGTAATATCAGCTCCACCTTTCTTAACACGGTATGTTCGGTAACTGCTAACACTGACTGTGTGACAACAGGCCCAGTCCAATGAATAAATAAGTGTTTTCACCTCACCACAACAGAATAGGGATTAAAATTCAATTAGTTACGCTGTGCATGTTTTAACTGCATACACACACAGCCATGATAATGTGTATGGTTAACTGATAACTTGTTTTAATAATCTAAAATAAAGTTGATAGACCATGTGAAGAAAGTATGCTATTTTTTTTTTTTTGTTGTTTAAAATAAAGAAAAAAAATAATTTTAATTTATACTGAATATCCTATATAATTTTATGTTTATATATTTATTATTTAAACAAAATTCTCAGTTAATTTAGACTTGACACAATAATCTACCTACTGAAAATAACACAGTTATTGTCCTTGAGCAATTTTCAAGACATTTCCCCACATTTTGTTTTTATTTCCATTATCCCCCTTTATTAATGTAAAAACACCAACTTATTGCCTCCCTTTTCATTTATCCTATTACAATTGTTTTATTTTATTTTATTTTTTTCTACTTGTTTACTTATCATTTTTTTACCCGCTTGGGTCGATGGAATACATACATCTCTTTTAAAAATGTTATTTACCCCTATGTATTTTTGCTTCTCACTTTCACTATTTATAAATGTACGCTCAAACATGTTGACCTGTTTTTTAATTGTAGTATTTTATTGAAAACAAAATATCTGCATGTATTATTTGTATATTATGTTTTGTTATTTAGAATATAACATGTCTACTGCCTCTAATTTAAGTCAATAATACGATTTTAATGAAATCACCCCCCCCCCAAACCCCTTTTCATATAGCATCTAAATGTATCTTATTTCACACCCCGTGACAACCCAGGTTGTGTGTCTGTCTTAAGTCCACGTATGACAACCTAAGGGCCTGGTAGGACCATTACGTTCTTGTGTTTATGATTATTGCACTAACCAACATTGTGTTCGTGTTCATTTAACAGTTGGTGGCATTTCTGTTACTAGTTGATTTCAAATTGAAGTTATCAGTAGTTCATTACACTTTTTTATTGATGTTATTTCTTTAAAGTAGCTTGATTACATTACCAAAGTTATGTAAATCGTCCTGGATTCTAAGCAATTACTATTTAATATCACCATAACAAATTCATACATATGTCAGACAACTGTATGTGCAGTAACATTCTAGCGTTGAGCTCAGTCACATATGTTCTCTACTACCTAGTGTTTACAACGGCGATTTTAAAACGAATAATTTACTTCAATAACGCATACTTTAAGATAAACATTGAAAACAATGGCTTAACCTGGTGGCTCTCAACCTTCCTAAAGCAGCGACCCTTTAATACAGATTCTCCTTTTGTGGTGACCCCCCCCCCCCCCCCAACCTTTAAATTATTTTCGTTTCTACGTCATAAATATGTTTTCCGATGGCCTTTGGCGACCTCAACCTTCCTAAAGCAGCCACCCTTTAATACAGATTCTCATGTTGTGGTGACCCTCCCCCCCCCCCCAACCTTTAAATTATTTTCGTTTCTACGTCATAAATATGTTTTCCGATGGCCTTTGGCGACCCCAGTGTAAGGGTCGTTGGAGCCCCAAAGGGGTCGCAACCAACATGCTGAGAACCGCTGGCTTAACTCATCAACACACTCTCAGCATTTTTGTTGATGTTCATGAGTTCTAATTTGTTCATGTTTAGTATTAATATTATAATTATTATTGTTATTTATTTATTTATTTATTTATTTATTCCTTAACTAACCATGTCAGTCATCTAGCCGCCATCCTACGTCATATGATTGGTCGATAACTATTTCGTATGGTTGAATTATTCCATTCATACATGATCGTTTTTCGGGTTATGCATATATTACGTGTGTCATCAATAGATGTTCATCTCGATAGCAGTCTCTACACAGAGACAGATTGAACAACACATACAAGACGAACACCTATGAACTCCCAGATATTCCGTCGCGCACACACACACACACTCTCACGCATATGTGTGCACGCGAATACGCACGTTTCCGAGCGTTCGAAGGCGCAGACTCGCACGACAACTGCAATCAGATACGTTTCTGAGTACGGTAAGGCCCCAGGGCTGCCACTCAATTTTTTGTTAATTCCCAAGATTTAGTCAAAATATTTCCCAAGATTTCCCAAGATCATGATTAATATATTTGAGTTTTTTTGTTTTTTTTTTGTTTTTTTAAAGGGAAATTATCTTGGGAATTGTTTGTTAAAAAGTGAGTTTTTATCCTGGATGGGGTAGTGAATTCCCAAGATCCTTGGAAATTTCCCAAGGTGTGGCAGCCCTGCCGTACGCTCGATCGCATTCTCACAGATACACAGTCGCCAACACACTCTGTCGCTGACTTGGTTTTTTTTTTTTTTAACCAGAGCAGTTCAAAGTTCATGTGAGGCCCGGACCACTCGACTTTTGACCCCTCAATTCCTCAATCAAACGTTGCTTGTATTAGTTTCTTTTAAAGTTGTCAACTAAATGTTTCCTCACCGTGCCAATAGTTCGGCTCAAGCACATTTAATTGCTGGTGCCGCTCAGTGTGTACATCTTACAGCTGGTTTCGTCTTCACGTGTACATCTTATAGATGGCGTCGCCTCCATGTGTACATCGTATAGCTGGCGTCGTCTCCATGTGTACATCGTATAGCTGACGTCGTCTTCATGTGTACATTCTGTAACCGGTGTCGTCTACTTGGGTACATCTTATAGCCGGTGTCGTATCCATGTGTACATCGTTTATCCGGTGTCGTCTCCATGTGTACATCTTACAGCTGGCGTTGTCTCCATGCCGTGTTGCCCAGCCAGTCCCTCATCGGCATGCAACCAATACATCATCATCCTGCCAACGATCACACAGACGATCAGGAAGTTCGGAGGTAAATCCAGGTTGTCCCCCCCCCTCCCCATCTTTTCTGCCAGATAATCGCGTTGCCGTCCACTTGTTCCTGATCTGGCCTTGACCTTTCGTGTCCCCCACATTCCTGTTTGTTTGTTGCAACTCACACTCTTCCCTTTCATTTAGTCCAGATCATACCTTCAAATTAAATTCGCCATATATTTCAGTTATTGTAAAGTCCGACTGAATTTTAAAAAATCTTTCAAGACTGGGGTCAGCCTAAAATCGGAAGCTATATATTTTGGACGGGACAGAAAATTTTGTGAAATTCAGTTAATTAAACGAGAAACACATAATTTGCGTCTTATGACACGAGTTTGGTAGTTTGAGAACAATTGCGTATTTTTTTTTTCAAGAATGTTTAGTATATATGCGCGCCTGCGTATTTGTTTTAATGTATAATTCTGACTTGTCTATACTTAAAATAACATCAATAATGTTTGGTGTGGTTTGAGGGGTGTATCGGTATAACTAACTTTGCGAGCAGGTACTAGTAGTTTTGACTTAGAGGCTATCAGCCGCCTGTGCTGTGCAGTGATCGGTCTCGCGTTGATCGATGTTAGAGTCGAGATGACGCGATACGCCGATGTGAATGTGTGATGATGATGATGATGTGCTGGACATGATGCATGGCATTGCTTGACCTTTGGAGCACGTCTGTGAAGATTGATTCGTGTAATATCGGAGGGAGAAGTTCGAACGCAGTGGATTTATGTTCGCCCAGTGTTTCTGTGAAGAGTTATTCCTGTAATATCAGAGAAGGTTGAATCATTGAACCGTGTTGTTTGATAGGAGCAGTGGATTTATTTTGTGTCCATTGTGTCTGTGTAGAGTGATTCTTGTAGTATCGGAGTAAATCAGTAGTTCTTAACATAAAAGTGTGTGTGTGTGTGGGGGGGGGTGGTGAAAAGGTTTCAGGATGTTGGTGAGCTAGATGGCATTTGTAAATTCATAATTGCAATTTTTTTTTTTTTTTTTTTTTTTTTTTTTTTTTTTTTTTTTTTTTTTTTTTTTT
>CAXITT010000709.1:168085-185664 GCA_964033795.1 Lymnaea stagnalis | reverse complement strand
TCTGTTAGTGGAAGAGGCCAACCCGGTCTGTTAGTGGAAGAGGCCAACCCGGTCTGTTAGTGGAAGAGGCCAACCCGGTCTGTTAGTGGAAGAGGCCAACCCGGTCTGTTAGTGGAAGAGGCCAACCCGGTCTGTTACTGAAAGAGGCCAACCCGGTCTGTTATTGGAAGAGACCAACCCGCTCTTTTAGTGGAAGATGTTGTGACTTGAACATCTCGTTCCTGTTTGAAGTCCTCGGTTATCAAAGTTGTACGACCAACAAGTCAACTATTGTTGTGTTACAATAAGTGGCGCAGTGTTAAACAATGCTTAACGTTTAATAGCGTCCTGTCTAACTTTGGTACGCCCTCGAACGCCCCAAGTTTTAAACACGGCTCCGATCCGTTAGAATCAGCATTCATTGTTTTTTTGTTTTTTTTTTTCTTGTTTTTTTTTGTTGCCTTTCCCATATCTGATTCATTTCCTTTAAATCAGATTTTCACCGACCTGTGGACTATACCATCCCCCCACCCTTTTTTTTTCCCATCCCACTAATCATGCACTCAAATTATCAGCCTGATTAGGTTTATTGACCAATTACGAAATCGCTGGCCATCCTTGGCAGCAGTGTATGGGGGAAGAGTCTGGAGAAGGAATGCCCTGTAGTGAATGAGAGGCGACCACTAATGAATTAAATCGGCACGGCTCCACCGTTGCAAACTGGCGGCCGGTAGAAATGGCGCAGGGCTGTTGAGTTTTAGAAATAATAAGTGCATCTCCCGCAACAATCGTACTGTTACGGGCCAGTTTATTTTAGGCAGCCGTTGGATACTTTAGGCAGGGCTGCCACACCTTGTGAAATTTCCCAAGATCTTGGGAATACACTACCACCATTCAGGACCAAAACTCACTTTTTTTTAAAGAAATTCCCCAAGATCATTTTAAAAAAACGAAAAAAAAACTCATATATTAGTCATGATCTTTGAAATTCTTGGGAAATATTTTGACCAAATCTTGGGAATTAAACAAAAAATTGAGTGGTAGACTGTAGGTTGAGCGTTACTTATTTTATCGCAGTGGTGTTCGTGGGATTTCAGTTGTGCTATGCGAGATATCGTGCCGTGTCCTTGTATAATCGGTAGAGCAATGGTACTATAATGTTGGCAGTTCGAACCCAGTTCAAGTGTGCAAATTTTGCTACTCAAAAGATAGTGTTTCACTAAATTCTGCCTCAGCAGATAGACTCTTCACCTATTACAGGCGTAGGTAATCTAGCACGGGAGTAGACAACCTTTTGTTTTGTTGATTTAAGAGACATCCTATCAATTGTGCATGCTAATAAAATAAGTAAGGACCCTTAGTCAAAGTGTGTGTAGGGGAAAAAAGTGGGTGGGGGCGGGGGTAGATGACTTTAATTAGCATTGTAGATTATTGACAAGTGATTGGTTTGGTGGGGGGGGGGGGGGAAAAACGAACTCACTTTTATTCAAATGGCGGGGGGCTCATCCAGATCCGCAGATTGCCGACCGTCTAAATTGCCATTATGACGTAGCCGANAACAACGGAGGTTATTTGTATTAAAAGTCTCGCCTTATTACGCCTTTTAGCGGAATAATTTTGTTTTAAAATTTGATTCATTTCATTTTTTTTTTTTTTTAATTTGTTTGTTGTAGCTTTTAAATAACACCCCCCCCCCACCTCAAAAAATAAAATAATAATATGTGTGTGTGTTTTTAGAGGTACCCGGTCATTACCCACGCACATTCCCTCCCCAACCTCCCCTTACCCCTTGTAACTGTGCTTTATTAATACCTGTACTGTTGTTTTGTTTTTTTTTGTTTATTTTTTTAAAGAAGTACGGGCATACTTTGAGCGATTAGTGTCTGTCTGATCTTTGTGTATGTTTGATCTCTGTGTCTGTCTGATCTTTGTGTCTGCTGGCCCGTCACGACAACACACGAGAAACGGCCGGTGGGATGGACGGGGCGAGAGCGAGGGCGAGGTGGGGGAATGAACGGGCGCGTGTGGTTCGATGGTTGTTGTCTTCCACAGCTTGGCAACAATTACCTAGTGTGGTGGGAAGGGGGAAAGAGAGAAAAAAAAAAAAACCCAAATCTTTAACGGGTTACGGAAGCTTCCACGAATGTATTAGTAATTTGTTTATCTCCACAAAGTATGTGAATGTGTTCATTCATGCGTGGATACGTGGTGTGTTTCTTTCAGTGTTTTCTGTCGGCGAGCATCGTTCATTGAGTCTGCCTGTTTACAAGTGTACAGTGATTTGAGTGATACGATAATATCGGTTTCTTTAATGGTGTGTTTAGGGTGGAGTTAGCCTAAATACTTGGACGATTTCTCGGTGTAAGAATGATATAAAAACGGTATCTTGTTATTTTAAATATCAATTTTTTTTTTTTTAGAAATTTAAAATAAAAATAATAATAAAGTGCACAAAAAAACAAAAAAACGCAAGACTTGCATAGTTTTATTGTTTGTTTTTTTGTCTCCAACGGTTAAACTCGCTGGGCTCAACTATGGGATTGCAGGGGACAGTTTCTGTGAATATTAGTCAGTAATCAGTGATGTAAGTTCTAATCTCTTAAGTCTTCTTCTGATTTGAGACCCTGCTTCACATCTAATGTGTGACCCTACTGCAATTCTGAGTTGACACCCTACTTGCACGTCTGATTTGAGACCCTACTGCACTTCTGACCAACACATCCAACGGAGATCCTACTACCCCTCTGACCAGCATGGTGATGTGCCAACTGACAATGAAGCGCCACGTGCTACACGTTGTCACGACGCTACATGGTGTCATGACGCTACACGGTGTCACGACGCTACACGGTGTCACGAGCTCCAATAGCCCATGTCGACACACTGTAAATGCCTCCACAATCAATACATTAGCCTGTTAATGCAGCTGTCGCCGCCGTCAAATTTCACAATAGTGTACTGTTATCACTTATGCTTCAGTGCTGGCCGCGAATAAACCCTTTGCCACTTTAGAATGGGGTTTCTTGGCTCTGTGACGGGCATCATTGTTAAAGGGGATATTAAAATGCATGTGCATGCTGCCAAGCCATACACTTGTCATTGTCGAATGTATGCAATCATGTTAGGTCGATACATTTAACAAGTGTATTTTTATGTTAGTTTTATACCACTCCAACCCAATGCAACAGGTCGTGAAGCTTTAGCTGTGACAGCGAATGACATACAGGATTTGTTTGAAAATGTGATTGTGATAACGTTTTGAATAGTGTATAAAGGGGAAAACCCGTTTTAAAAATGAGAAAGTTTCATTATAAATATCTGCCATGACATGTATTATTTACGCGATTAATTGCATGTCGGCGAGACTCCCTACAGCTCACACGTTTCCCTTAACCTTCGCGTGGCGGCATGTGATTAATCCATTCGTAGAAACTACATAGAGTTCGTCATTGTCACAACAATGTACAATGTACGTTAGAACAATGCACAAGAAAAACACCAGAGTCCAAGGTACAACACCAACACCTGAGACAGCTGTTGTGTTGTTTGTGGATTCAGCTCTCCTTTAAACGTGCGTGTATCTAAATCTGTCGGTGACTTTCTCTCATCTCTGGACCCGGCCGTGGAAGCTACAAGTGGAGCAGCTTATTTCTGACTGACTCACGCGGCCGCCTGCCCTGTTTACGTTCCACCTCTAAGTGGCCCCGTGTATATTAAAGCACACACGTCAGAAACACAACCGACCTTTTGGGGGGCAATCCTGACCAATATTTTGACATGCAGCCGATCGCGCATCCTAAGTGACACCCCCACCCCCCACCCACAACTAAAAGCCGCCAAAAACGAACACGTTATTTTGGGCTTGATTAGTTTAACTGCATCGTCTCACCTGTCGTCGTGCTACCCCTGTGTCTTGGTGTCGAAATTGTGCACTGATATTTGTGTGAGTAACCGGTCGGTGCATTCAGATCTCCAATTGGATAACTGGGTCTACACAGACGGGGACGCTTGTGCCAGCAGGTAAGCATTTGTGTGTGTGTGTGTGTTATTCTTTGAGTTTAAACACATGGCTCTCCTGACTCTATGGATCAAAGGCTCCCAGAAAAAAATATGTTTTCACAGCCCTCGAAAAATATTATCCATTCCCCGCGGTAAAATTAGCTCAAGTCCTCAACATTTTACTTTGAGATCCCCCATACCATGGTGGGCTTCGATCCCACGAATGAACTGTAGACCGGTATGCATTACCGTTACCGGCAGTTCGAGATGGGAAGTTACAGGATACCCCCATAGCCCTGAAATGCGTGTTACCCCATGCGTTTACGGTCGCATGCTTAAAATATGCAATGACGTTTGAGATCGACACTCCCCATCGAAATCTACAGTGCGCGCCACATTGGGTGCTAATGAGACGTGCGGCTCAATGGCTGGGCTATCGATTTCACGGTTTCAAAGATCAACCATTGTAGATCGGTGCTAATTACAGTTAGATCGATACTGATCATGCTTATTGTGTTGATTGGTGTGTGCCTGTGTGTGTGTATGTTATCTGCCATGTCAGCGCAAGAAAACTACATTAAATAAAAAATATGCGGGGTCCCTAGACAAAGCAAAACAGGTTTGTGCGGCTATTCTGACAGGTTCGTGCGGCTATTCTGACAGGTTCGTGTGGCTATTCTGACAGGTTCGTGTGGCTATTCTGACAGGTTCGTGTGGCTATTCTTACAGGTTTTTGCGGCTATTCTGACAGGTTCGTGTGGCTATTCTGACAGGTTTGTGCGGCTATTCTGACAGGTTTGTGCGGCTATTCTGACAGGTTTCTGCGGCTATTCTGACAGGTTCGTGCGGCTATTCTGACAGGTTCGTGCGGCTATTCTGACAGGTTTGTGCGGCTATTCTGACAGGTTCGTGGGCTATTCTGACAGGTTCGTGGGGCTATTCTGACAGGTTTGTGCGGCTATTCTGACAGGTTTGTGCGGCTATTCTGACAGGTTGATGTAACTATTCGGACAGGTTAATGCAACTATTCTCACAGGTTAATGTGATTTTAACAACTCACCCAATCATCCAATCACATGCAGAAAACAGACCATTGTGAAAGTACGAGGGCTTTCTATGGTGTTTTAGTTGTTCATGTTGTCACGCGTTTACTGTGAAAACAGAAGAAAATACGGACTTGACGACATCGACTGCTCTGCATGGGCATTACTTTCGGGACCCCTTGGGTGGGCAACCTGCCCAAACGGTGAATGCGTCCCGCCAGACATTTGGAGGTGTGGATTAATTTTTTTTCGTCAAATGTACAATTTTTGAATGAATATCTATTCGAAACCTATTGAAAAATAATCATAATAATCACGATGTAAAAATTTCAAAGTAATGAAAAAGACCAAAGCAAATTGCAAATATTTACTTTTCTGAAGCCGGTCTTATAGAAGTGCGTGACGTATATAAAAAATGTATTTTGCAGCCCGCCAAAGATAAAAAAAAATAATTAATCCGGCCTTTTGCGCAAAAAGTGCGGCCTCCCTTCGACAGTGGCCCTCCTGCTTGCACTGTTGCTGCCATTACCATCAGTTCCAGCACTTTGATCACACGCCAGCTTCCTGGAACCTTTCAGATGCAATGTTCATCTCCATCCGGCCGCCTCTATCAGTAGCCCCCTGTTCCGGAAATAATTTGTTCCAACTTCCTTCATGCACACTCCTTGGCCTCATTATATGCTTCTTCTGTCCCCATTGTATTTGCTCTTACACACACCCCAACCCCTCTCAATGATTTTTTTTTTTTTTTGTTGTTTTTTTTACGAACTCATTTAAAAAAAATTAGCATCAACACCAAGATTAATAATATTACATTCTTCCTTCATGCACACTCCTTGGCCTCATTATATGCTTCTTCTGTCCCCATTGTATTTGCTCTTACACACACCCCAACCCCTCTCAATGATTTTTTTTTTTTTTTGTTGTTTTTTTAACGAACTCATATAAAAAAAATTAGCATCAACACCAAGATTAATAATATTACATAGGGTTCTTTCTTCAAAACGACCAGTGTGGCTTCTTCCGTCCAGTCTCCCCCTCTCTTTCTCTCTCTCCCTCCCCCTCTCCCTCTCTCTCTTTTCTCTCTCCCTTTTTGTCTTTATTTCTCTCTCTCTCTCTTTTCTTCCGCTTTCTTTCACTCTCTTTATCTCTTTATATCCATCTGTCTCCTTCCCTCTCTCTGCACACCAGTTACCAAACGATAAGAGTGGTATTCACTAAATCCCCCACACCCAATACGGTCAAAACAAATAGAGTATAAAATAACACAAACCAAACACACCCTCGGGGAACCAAACATTAACAAATGTGTCAAATAACATACATACACATAAACATGATATATATACACATATATATCCAACCTTACGCCCCATATCATTGTCCCACATCATCCACCACACAACATCCACCCCCACATCATTCACTCGACATCGCCCACCTCCATATCAACCACCTCACACACCACCCCTGGCACGTTACCACCATATATGTATATATATATATATATATATGTATGTATATATGTATATATATGATTGACTTCAAGTAGCGTGTCTGGTGAGCCCCCAAGCTTGTCTCAGAATTCGTGTTTCAACAGATAACAGGCACGCCGTGCACCTCAACAGTTGGTCTTTTAACAGTTGGCGGTGTTTTCTGTTGATATCGTTCTTGTTTTGGTTTGTTGTTATTTTGTTTTAATATTTTAAACCAATGGCCTTCCTTAAAGCCAAGTTTCCTCCCTGACGTCTCCGACTCTGCCTCCTCCCTCTTCAGCTGGGAACGCGGTCTTGTTCCCACCCAACGATTTCATCAAAAATTCATTAGTTCCAATACTGTGAGCGGCTTGGTCACGAGCCAAGTCTCTAACAAGCTGACCTGCCCCTACTACGGCCGGTGAGGTTGGTGGCCGTATTGGACGTAGGGGGAACAACGTTGTGTGCCTCTCTTTGCTTAAGCCGTGTGAGGGGCGTGGGGTGGGGCGCCGGCAAGAATAATGGTGGGGCGTCGACCTCATCGTGATTATATAAGGGGCTTTGAACTTACGATGTCAAAATAGAACCGCGAGCAAAAGTGGTATCAGTCAGACAAACGAATGGGTCAAGTAAACCTGATGAGAACTAAAATATAACATCACAGAAATGAATGCAGGCCACGACATTCATACAGTCTGATTGTCTGCGGAATTTCCTAGAAAATGAATTGTCAAAACTGTTGAGTCACAACGCAGGGAACACCATCATCCACCCCACAATATGCACCACACATCATCCACCTTCAGCCCCACACTATGTATCGCTCATCATGCATCCCACATCTACCCTACTCCCCACATCATGCACCCCCACACCATGTACCCCACATCATGCAACCCCACACAATTCACCTCACACCATGCACCACACATCACCCACCCTACCCTACACCCCACATCATGCACCCCCACACCATGTACCCTACACCCCCATATCATGCACCCCCACACCATGTACCCTACACCCCCACATCACCAACCCTACACCCCACACCATGCATCCCCACATCATCCACCCCCACATCACCCACCCCCACACCATGCACCCCCACATCATCCCCCCTACGCCCCATTTCCTTGTCCCACATCATCCACCCCCCCCACATCATTCACTCGACATCGCCCACCTCCATATCAACCACATCACACACCACCCCTGGCACGTTACCACCACGGTTTATTCCCCATTTCCTTGTCCCACATCATCCACCCCCCCCACATCATTCACTCGACATCGCCCACCTCCATATCAACCACATCACACACCACCCCTGGCACGTTACCACCACGGTTTATTATGAGACTCGTATGTCGTGGCCAGATCGAAAACTCTCTCCCCTTAAAACCAATCCGTGGTACTTAGACGAGATCGATGCTTTGGGTGGATCGAGACGGCATTTTTTTTTAGAAAGCCGCCAGAGACCTACCGCACGGCTATAGATTCCGTTGGCTCACACACCACCGGTTCTGGAGATATACACCACTCGGTCTCCAAAAATATTTAGGGGGGTCGTTGAAATAATATCAAGGCCCGTACAATATTAGTGTACAAGCAGATGCCTTTTAAAATAAGATTTTGATTAATGACCGAATGAAGCTTTGTATCACATGTACTGCCCCTACATAATAATGATCAGTTATAACTATGAACTGTTTCTTACTAAAAAGTCAAGTCCCCCTTTTTTTTTCTAATTTAAACGTTACTTGGTTGTCTTGAAAGCGTTCTGATATTTTAATGAGCTTCTCAGTTTACCGATAAGAGATTCCTAGTTTCCACCCGTGTACGTTAGTCAAAATCACAATCCGTTGCTGAGTAAACGTGAGTGCATCTGTCCATCTGTTGGCGACACGTTGACGTGTCCGTTCATGTTGAGCTATATTATGATATCTGTCGTTAAGGGCACTGGTGAAGCCAATGAACGGAAGGCGATTTTTAGGAGGGTCCGCGATCTACGAAAATGTACCCGCTGATGACGTCAAATCCCGACATTGTAAACACCATTTGCGTTTGGTTGGAGATTAAAAGACAAGTCTTACAATGAAGGAATGGGCGGCAACACATACATCATGCAGGCTCAGAGAAGATGTTTCAGAGCTCTGATCTGTTTTGGGGTGAATGGGTTTTTTTTTGGGGGGGGGGGGCAGTTATCTTCAAAGTGTCCTCCAACAAATAGATTTGGAATCAGAAAAAGGCGCGATGGAAACTATAATGTTTGCCTTCAAGAGAGAGAGATTTGATGGATTCAGAAATAATCAATATTTGGAGCAGACAGGGTTAAGTAATACTTGCATGCAGCGTCGTCAGTAGTAAATAGAGTAGACTTGCCATTCATGGACATCTATTTAAGTGTGGAAGACGATACAAATTGAACGTGGTAACTCTATTTTACATTTAGGTTGAACAGTGTTATTAGTTAACAAGAAATTCGTTTACGGAAAAATTGAAAAAGAGATGAAGATAATGATGAAGAAAGGGGTAAAGATTTCTTCAGGGCGTTCCTAGACACAGCAATCAATATTGCCCCAACCCATGCCGGTGGCCTTGCCCCCGGCTCAACCCTGAACGACTGTTCAAACAGAAGCCACCAAAAGTGTTGTCTCCTGCTGTTCTTACGTGTCTGATATTTGGCTTGGCAAGATTTTGCCAGCCCTAGTTCTTCTCACCATGGTAGATTTCTTTTTTTGCAATTTATGTTTGTTTTTTAAACTCCCACTGAGTTTTGAGTTAATTTGATATTGACGTGATTTCTGTTGCTGTTCTCATGGTACGGCTGATCAGGTCAAACCATTCTTAATACACTTTGATCAGTGTGTATGTTAGAATCAAAGATACAATGTGACGGTACCTATTCCATTTTCTGTGCTGCATCTCTTTATTTAATTTTTTGTTGTTGTTGTTGTTATTGATTCACATCAGGTCAACGTTATCTTTAGAAGATCCCTCTTTATCTACGAAACATTCAAGTTATTACACTTCAATTGGTGATAATAAAAGAGTGGGGGAAATAGAGGACGTATTTTATCTGTTGAAAATATAATGAGGAATAATTGTGTGACAAATGTAACTTGACCTTTGTCCTTTGGGGTGTGGTTAGTGAGAAACACTCACCTTCGTCCAGTAGCCTTCCCGACAGTTTGAGTTCTTACAGACAGCATGTGCCTTACCAAGACGACAAATTATGATCCAGTCACTACGGGGACACATGAGATACAAAGTAGCATGTTCCTTACCAAGACGACAAATTATGATCCAGTCACTACAGGGACACATGAGATACAAAGTAGCATGTGACTAACCAAGACGACAAATTATGATCCAGTCACTACGGGGACACATGAGATACAAAGTAGTATGTTCCTTACCAAGATGACAAATTATGATCCAGTCACTACGGGGACACATGAGATACAAAGTGAAAGTAGCATGTGCCTTACCAAGACGACAAATTATGATCCAGTCACTACGGGGACACATGAGATACAAAGTAGCATGTTCCTTACCAAGACGACAAATTATGATCCAGTCACTACGGGGGCACATGAGATACAAAGTAGTATGTTCCTTACCAAGACGACAAATTATGATCCAGTCACTACGGGGACACATGAGATACAAAGTAGCATGTCCACCTTTGTAATTGCAACCGACATCCCACGATTATCAAGTCGGCATGGTAGTATAGTTTCATACCATGTTGTGCTAACGTTGATTGTGTCAACAAGTGTGTCATTTCTGCTGCCGCTTCTAAATTCCTACTATTTAACACGGACTATTTCAATATCCCAGTAAATCATGGGTGTTCCTATCACCTGACCTGCGCATTGAGTGTTAGTTCCAAGTGCGAATGCAATTCATGAAAGGCGGTTGCTTAAACTATCCATTTCGATCAATCCTCCGCTGTTCGTCCCTAAAAGTGCCCCAGCATATTATCCAATAGAGCCCAATCTGTTTTGATGTCATTATGAGATTCCTTGTTGGAGCAGTTTGGCCTAGCGCCCCCCCCCCCCATCTTTCCTCCTCAATCTTCTGCCATCTATCTATAGAATCTAGATGAAATCAATCAAATATTCTCCTTCGAGAGATCCTCACTTTCCCTGTATTTCTCTTTTTTTCTTACAGTTGACATATTTCCAAAATGTATGTGTCTGTTACAATCGTATCATTCACAGTAATAATACATTCATTATTTTACTTTCTGTAATCTTTTAGATCACATATTTCGGTTTTAGGAAATCCCAACTTCCGTCCATAACATAGCATGCATGGTGAATCCCTAGCGGTGCCCTGCCTCCTGACACTTATGTTTTTGAACCGTTTTCTTCTATTCCTCTCTGTTACTTCTTCTTCATGTCTGCTAAAGAAGGCTTTTAGCCGAAACTTCCTCCTTTCATTGGCCCGTCTTTCTATATCAGTCCGCCGTACACCTCGTTTTGCTATTTCCTTCCATCTATTCTTAACCTCGTAGGCCGTTGGTGTGAATTCCCATGAGCCATCCGGGGCTTTCTCCTGGCCAACTTTTTCTGACATCACCCGTCCATGATTTGTTGATACAGTCCCCCGGATCCAGCCGGCCCGCAACTGGCCCCCGGGTCAGCAGAGACAGTGAGGATGGAATCCTGGCGTGGACACTCTTGGTCTGCACGTTTAGCTGGGTGTTAACGGGGAAATGATGAAAGTGGGATCATAGGGTCATGTTTAGTGGGGAGAAGAAACCGGAGGTGGTATTAGAAGGGTGAGTTGATGAAAGTGGGTATCATAAGCCCATGTTTAGTGGGGAGAAGAAACTGGAGGTGGCATTAGATGGGTGAGTTGATGAAAGTGGGTATCATAAGCCCATGTTTAGTGGGGAGAAGAAACTGGGGGTGGTATTAGATGGGTGAGTTGATAAAAGTGGGTATCATAAGCCCATTTTTAGTGGGGAGAAGAAACTGGGGGTGGTATTAGCTGGGTGAGTTGATGAAAGTGAGTATCATAAGCCCATGTTTAGTGGGGAGAAGAAACTGGAGGTGGCATTAGATGGGTGAGTTGATGAAAGTGGGTATCATAAGCCCATGTTTAGTGGGGAGAAGAAACTGGAGGTGGTATTAGATGGGTGAGTTGATGAAAGTGGGTATCATAAGCCCATGTTTAGTGGGGAGAAGAAACTGGGGGTGGTATTAGCTGGGTAAGTTGATGAAAGTGGGATCATAGGGCCATGTTTAGTGTGGAGACAAAAAACGGGGGGGGGGGTATTAAATGGGAAATTTGATGAAATGTGGATCATAGGATCGCAAGTCCTGTCCAGTTAGGGTAAAGCGGCTAAATGTGGATCATAGGATCGCAAGTCCTGTCTAGTTAGGGTAAAGCGGCTGGGGGGGGGGGTGCGCGAATGGTAAGTTGATGCATAGATTATAGCCTACCACACACGGTCTGCCTCGTGAAATATTCCTGTCCGCTTATGCCAGATTTATCCCAGTAAACGTATTTAATGTGTTGTTCTTTCAACTGAGAAATATATCGATTTTAAAAAAGGGTAAGTGAGATAAAAAGATGAAACCACGTCACATGTGTGGAGTTGTATTCTGTTATTTTATTGAGCGTTTCTTTACGTCTATGTGAACTAAGAAAAGACAACAATTTATTGACAGCAATTTGTAGGGTTTTATTTGAATGTGAGGTGTAAAGACATGCAGCCCTACAACGGTCTACTCGCTGTCAAAGTGACCAGGTAGAAAGTGACCTTTTTAGGTAAGGCAACCACAACCACCGGATTATAGAATCACAGTCCTTGCTAAATGTGTTGTGGATTAAAGTCGGATCTTAGGACACCGAGTCAGTGGTGACGTGAAGGGTGGAGGGTTTAAAGGGAAGAGCGATTCTCTTTCGGGTGAATCAAGGGGGATGTTGTTAGGGTGAGCCTTTCAGATGGCGGTGGTTTGAGTTTATGGAATGTCAGGCATTGCAGGTTTCTGAAACTATCACAGTAGGTGAGCGATGTGGTCGATCTTTGTGTTATAGAAAGGTGTGTTATGCATTTATGGAGAATAAGACCGACAGCTATAAATAGTGTGATTTAAACATGCATCCTTTATTAATATAATTAGTTATACATTGAAAGGATAAACAGTGTCGCAAAACAGTCCAAACGCGGGGAGAATATGTTCTCTCTTACAGGGAATGAAAGGGAAAAGTTCCTACGCGAACTTCGCGTGTGTCTGGGCGCGCGTGTGGTCTGAATACTCTCGCGTTATCCTCGGCACTTGAAATCACGGGTGGTTATTTGACTAGCAACGCAACAACTGTAACCCCATCTCGCACGTGACCTCAACTCCTCACCCTAACATCCATCGATGTAACATAGTTGGGGAACCCTCACGCTTAACAACAACAAATAGCAGGCTACTATACATTTATAGAGGGCGGTATATTAGTATTACTTAGAGTGGCAATGATTTATTGTTATTTGAACAGATTTTTTTTAAGTTTCCTTTCCGAAATGGGTTGTTTTTTTTCTTTTCTAAATAATAAAATTAGTATTATATTTGTTTTTAATCCTTTACATTAACTTTTCTTTTGTTCGTATGTTTCTTTCTCTCGTTGTGGTGACAAACTTTGAAAAAAAAATGTATATATAGTTTTTTCAGACCTACTACCCGTCATTCTATCGAGCTGAAACTTGGCCCACAGACTCCTTGCCGACGACAACACCCCACACATTCGTTAAAATTTTTACCCCCACCAGCAATTTTTTTTTTTCGTTTTTTTTTTTAAAGGAAAAAAAAGTTTGTCGGAGGTATTAATGCTATGTCCTATGGGTTAGTATTTTAGTATGGAGATTAATTGTGTAGCGGTTGCCATGTGCTTTTCATTATTGGCCTATTTGGGTTTAAATTCATGTTTAGTCTATTATGTTTTTACATGCACTAAGTTAGATTAAATCCCACGCCCATGCCAAAATCAGTTGCTACAAATCACACAAAAGATAAACCAAGTGCACTTACATAAATGCAAAAAAAAATAAAATAATAATAATAATAATAAAGAACATATAAAATAGAGGATTTATACAAAAAAAATCTTTGTTTTTAAGGGTTGTTTGATTTATCTACAAATGTGCTCACGTTTATTGTCTTATAAATGTATATTATATCCAAGATAAGAAGGAACAAAATTGAATTGATTATAATGGTTAGATTCGATAAATTTCGAATAGCATCATGTTATATTTATATCAACAATTTTTGAAATATGAAATGAACAGTGAAGATGGTGTTGACATACAATAATTTACATTGGATTAAATCGCCATATGTCCAGGTATGGAAACTTACTGCATTGGAAAATAACAATGGGTATATTATGGACAATTAGGTCATTATGGCTGTTAAGGCGGTCATCGGTGATTAAATCAATAAAAATGCTTGCAGCTGTGCTTGTTCCGTGTTTAGGTGGTCACGCCTTTAGCCCCAATCAACACACCATCATCACCCCACCTGCGCTATCTGGCCTGGGGGCGCCCCTGATGGATGGTCAGTTTTATGATCCACACCTGCCGCCCCAAGGGTGCGGGTTTGCGTTGCGGAAGTGTCGGGGGAGGAGAAGGGGGCAGTGGGGAGTTTTGAATCGCGTGCCATCAGGTGCATCTAAGCCACCATGGCCATCACGGCCGGTGGCTTTCTGACCAGCTGAACTTTTTATTCATGTGATCAGGCGCCATCACCTTGTTGATTGTTTTAGATGTGTCTATTGAATGTTTGGCTCTGTAGCGATGATTGAAGGGTTGATGGTTGGTAGGCTGTAGTGTATTTAGCCTGGTTGATGGTGGTAGTGGTAGGCTGTAGTGTATTTAGCCTGGTTGATGGTGGTAGTGGTAGGCTGTAGTGTATTTAGCCTGGTTGATGGTGGTAGTGGTAGGCTGTAGTGTATTTAGCCTGGTTGATGGTGGTAGTGGTAGGCTGTAGTGTATTTAGCCTGGTTGATGGTGGTAGTGGTAGGCTGTAGTGTATTTAGCCTGGTTGATGGTGGTAGTGGTAGGCTGTAGTGTATTTAGCCTGGTTGATGGTGGTAGTGGTAGACTGTAGAGTATTTAGCCTGGTTGATGGTGGTAGAGGTTGGCTGTAGAGTATTTAGCCTGGTTGATGGTGGTAGAGGTAGGCTGTAGTGTATTTAGCCTGGTTGATGGTGGTAGAGGTAGGCTGTAATGTATTTAGCCTGGTTGATGGTGGTAGAGGTAGGCTGTAGTGTATTTAGCCTCGTTGATGGTGGTAGAGGAAGGCTGTAGTGAATAGTGTGTTAAACCTGGTTGCTTTTGGTAGTGGTAGTATATAGTGTATTTAACCGGGTTGATTTTGGTAGTGTTAGTATATAGTGTATGTACGACCTCCTTGCGCCCCACCCCTTTCCCAATGTAGGTTAATATTTTATAGATACGCGATAGAAGATTATATCTGCGGGGAATAAGATTAACTAATGACCTTTTTATTGCACAACTCTCCCCCGAATATCTATTTGGTTATTCTGTACAAGATTATTGAGATACATCCCGTTTTGTCTAATCACTTGAGTCCAATCACTGAATAATGTCATCAGCGTCAGTACGCGTCATAGGCGCATGTGAGATTGTCGGACTGTATCTTTCAGATGGAAGTCGGATACAATTTTTTTTTGTTAACGAATGTTTTTTCTATGCTTAGACGAATACCTACTATCTTGGGATCTGTAGCAATTGTTGTTACTGACATGCACGGTGATTTTAAGCCACTTACCGATATAGTGGCTAGTTGGAAGATGGCGTCAAGTTAAACAGGGGGGGGGGCTGGGGGGGATATACTGAATTTCAAATATTCCAGGTAACAAAAACGCAGTTTATCCAACGATACTTCTCGGTTGTCGTCTTTGGTGCAGCGGTGAGATGTGTGTGCAAAAAATAATAATCCTTGACCCAACTATTCAACTTAGGCTTCAAATTTACGTGAAAGTGGGGGGAAAAGTGAGAAGGAAATAGAAGAACAAGGATGGGGAAGCTTGAAATATAAAGACAGGACAATAATAGAAGAACGCCTTCCTCAGCAGATTGTACAAATGGAAAAAAAAATTACAAGAAATGGAATAACTTTATTTTTCGTCATTAACGCTATTGCGGGGGAAAAGTGTGTGGGGGTTTGATAGGCAAAAGAAGAGGGGATACATCGTAAAAAGCCATATGCCTCTTATTGCACAGATAATTCTGATATTCAGTACTGGCATAATCTAGATAACAAAAAAAATTGTAACGCGTTATCTGCACGTGCAAGCTCTAACAGCCTCGGAGCCTCGTTCTTCCGTCGTTTGCAAGAGCCACGCGCGTGCCGCACTGACCAGCATTGCAAACGCGCGCCGAGAGGGTGTAAGAACTAACAGCTGGACACGTTGCTCGAGGGATGTTTGTATGGCCTTCATTCGATAATAATAACACGGCTGCCCACTGGTCTGCTTTGGGGTAGCCTACTAACCGCTCCTTGACGTGATTTATTCATCATGTTATATGTGGGAGACATGAGTCGCCCCTTGGAATTCCACGTCGTAGTCTTTTTCAAGGGACGATTTGCGACATGGAAGAAGAAGCAACGTTTGATCTTCACTTTCCTCATATTAACATGAATGATGGTTTATTAGCTAAAACATGCAGTGGCGTGTTAAGGAGTGGAAAGAGTGTGCATTGCCCCCCCCCCCGGTGGCATTTTGTGTGTCTGCATTTGGAAGGGTGACATTGTCGGCCAACAGCATTTTTTGTTTCCCGTGTAATGATTAGTAAGCAATTTGGTCTGCCCCGGTTGGCACCAACCCTGGCTACGCCACTGGATGCATCTGGGCCGGTCTGTGTGTACGCGGCGTGCCATTAAAACCCACGCGTCGTCGCCCATGGGTTGGTCCAGTCAGGTGTTTAAGATGAGATGTGGTCAGCACACGGACAGTGGTCCACACTACTAGACATTCGTTACCCACCTTATAGTTTGTTGTGGTCTCTGCGGGGTGCACCGTGGGCTGGAAAGACAACCTTATTTCCTGCGGGTGTTTAATCACATTCTAATCGTCTCCCCTTACCCTGCCCCGTGTTTACTAGGGCTGATGGTTGCTACACACCTGGGGGGGGGGGGATACCAAGTGCGAGTTCCCATATTACTTTACCTCAAGTCTTTCTACCAAGCTTTCTCACGGTGTCGTGCTCAGCTCGGCTCAGGTTAGGCCCAGCCATTAGTACCGGTACCATGTTACCGTAATGGTTTACAGACTTGGTGCTAGTACCGGTACCATGTAACAGAAATGGTTTACAGACTTGGTGCTAGTACCGGTACCATGTAACAGAAATGGTTTACAGACTTGGTGCTAGTACCGGTACCATGTTACCGTAATGGTTTACAGACTTGGTGCTAGTACCGGTACCATGTAACAGAAATGGTTTACAGACTTGGTGCTAGTACCGGTACCATGTAACAGAAATGGTTTACAGACTTGGTGCTAGTACCGGTACCATGTTACAGAAATGGTTTACAGACTTGGTGCTAGTACCGGTACCATGTAACAGAAATGGTTTACAGACTTGGTGCTAGTACCGGTACCATGTAACAGAAATGGTTTACAGACTTGGTGTGGACGCATTTTACACTTTCAATTTCAATAACTGTTGCTTGATTTTCATGTCAGAAGGAACTAATTTTAAAAACATCCCCCCCCCCCAACCCAAACCTGCTTTAAGTCAATCGTTATTTTACATACTCACAAAGTCAAACTATATCTGACTTATGACTTAATGAACGAATCAATTTAAAACTGGCCAACTTCAAAGTGTGTTGTAAGAGGTGCTGCTAATTAAATAGGAGGCGACGTTGTGTCATGTATTATGAATAACGTTGGTATGTTGCCAACCCCCAGTACTCTGACATGGACAGAATTAGACCTCCTCCTCCCCCCTCCCAATTCTCACATACCCAGGGCCGTCTTTAACAGCATTGGGGCCCTGGGTAAAGTAATGCATATCGTTCCCCCCCGCGCCCCCCCCCCCCCC
>CAXITT010000709.1:149285-159325 GCA_964033795.1 Lymnaea stagnalis | reverse complement strand
TCTTTTCTTTTCTTTTGTTTTTTTAAGGTGTCTGTCGTTTTCTGTTTCTCTTTGATTGTCGCTGTGACTCTTTTTTTCTTTTTTTTTTTTCTTTCTTTGTCAATGAAACACACAAAAGGTCTTAATTGGTATATGCCTTGTGGGACAGCATCAATGTTATCACTCCATTGTGTTAGGCGTGTCGTAGCATGCTCAACGTTTCTATAGACTTCCAACTGATGGCATTGTTTGAGCGTGTGCAGTATAAGGTGGTTTCCAATGAGACATTGTGATCCCAGGTCCCCGCAACCCTGGGGATACACACACGTGTCACTCCCGATCCACTGAGACAACAACGTACACAAAACACACAATGAAACTGTCACCCTGGCGTGCGTACACACAACTCAACACACCACAACGGCGTGGCCTTCGTGTTCTACAACTGGGCGTGTCACGCTGATTTTACCGGTCGATTGATAGGTGCACGGCGCCGAGGTAGCGTGGGTCTAATGACGTGCTCAGACCTTTTAACTCATGCAGATCTGGGATGTTACTGAAAACTCAAGGTCCTTAGTAACGACGTATCCAGCTCCGAATGATAGTATGTGTTACATTTCAAATTGACTACAGCGCACGATATCAATTGTTTATTAGTATTATTATTAGTATAATTTCCAAATAAGAAGTGGTGCATATGACGTTTAAGATGTGTGAATTCATGGCTTTATTACATTAACAGTGTATTAGCTTCAGCATGTTAGTGTCTCTCAGGGATAAGATATACAGGATGTGTATAGTTTAGCATTGGTGTCCTATATTATGTATTATGATTCCTGAGTAGTTTGTTAACATGCATTTTTTAGTTCGAACCCATTTCATAGTTCAGTATACCATTTCATATTTCATTCTACCATTTCATTTTTCAGACTACCATTTCATAGTCAAATCTACAATTTCATAGTTCATTCTACCATTTCATAGCCCAGTCTACAATTTCATAGTTCATTCTACCATGTCATAGTTCAGTCTACCATTTCATAGTTCATTCTACCATTTCATAGTTCATTCTACCATGTCATAGTTCAGTCTACCATGTCATAGTTTATTCTACCATGTCATAGTTCAGTCTCTACCATTTCATAGTTCATTCTACCATTTCATAGTTATAGTCCAGTCTAATATTTCATAGTTCATTCTACAATTTCATAGTTCATTCTACCATTTCATAGATCATTCTACCATGACATAGTTCAGTCTCTACCATTTCATAGTTCATTCTACCATTTCATAGTTCATTCTACCATTTCATAGTTCATTCTACCATGTCATAGTTCAGTCTACCATGTCATAGTTCATTCTACCATGTCATAGTTCAGTCTCTACCATTTCATAGTTCATTCTACCATGTCATAGTTCATTCTACCATGTCATAGTTCAGTCTACCATGTCATAGTTCAGTCTACCATGTCATAGTTCATTCTACCATGTCATAGTTCATTCTACCATGTCATAGTTCAGTCTACCATTCCAATTTGTTCCCCGTGCAATTTCTTCGCGTTGCCTTTGCCTCTCCACATAGAGTGTAGCAGGCCTCACGTTAAGTAATGCCGTGCTATGGTGGTGTCTTGTCTCAAAGAACTCTTTTTGATTATAAAGACTCAAGTAGGATGGTGGGGTCCCGATGACTTTTTGTGTATCAAAACTCTTGTTGATTTTGAACCTGTCTTGTCAGGGTCAACACCTTGGATGCTTAGCTTCATTTGATGAGTGTTGCAAGAGGAAGGGTTTTTTTTTTAAAGGGCCTTGACATATTTAGGTCATGGTGACCTTGATTTACTGCCATCGCGTGGCCGGATTTACGACCGAAAATGACTTGTGGGATGTGTATAACCGTCACCAATATTCAATACAACATGACTTTATGACTGCGTCATGATCTTGACTTTTGGATACACTTGTGGTACCAGCGAGTTCCAGCCATGACCAGGGACAGAGGATTGTTTTCTTGTATCGGCAGTGGAACCCGATACGTGTCAAGGTACGTTTCAATTGTTTACAGCAGACCTGCACAACATGCGGCCCGCCAGCACCCGCGTGGCGGCCCGCGAAATGACGAAATGTTATTTATTATTATTATTATTTTATTAATAGCTTTCGCCCCTATCCCATTATCTTTCGGCCCGCACACGTTTTTCATAAAGTGTTACGGCCCGCCTTACATTTTGAGTTGTGCGGGCCTGCTTTACAGCCCTAACTGTGTCTGGCATCTTTGCCTTTTATTACAATGATATACTTGGTTTAATCATATTTGGGGGGGTGGGGGATATTTAAAAAAAAAATAAAATAGATGTTCAGATATTTTGTGTTAGTTGGTATTTAACTATCGTAAGGTCTCCCATAGGTCAATGCAGTCGGGTCTTTCATGCTAGACGTGAGCCATCTCTCGCGATCATTCAATTCATGCTCTTTCGGCGGCATCCATAGTTGCATACATGTTATCTGATAGTCTATGACCAGTGCTGGCATGTAATCAGTATTGTAGGCCTATGCGTCTCCTCATTTCAAGCCATGTTAACGTCTTGTAGAAGTACCATAGATTAGGTGCAATCCAGACGGACGTGAAATCGTCCTGTATCAGTGGACAAAAGTTGTGTAGAATAAATCATTTCCATTCTGATACAAATGTCGCACTTTATCCTCGCTCTAATATGTCCGTACTACAATCACCACACGACGATCCCCGCTCTTAAAGCCCCGCACCATGCAATCCCCAATGTCACCTCGACTGACTCGACATAACGGAGG
Source organism: Lymnaea stagnalis (assembly GCA_964033795.1). Taxonomy (NCBI): domain Eukaryota; kingdom Metazoa; phylum Mollusca; class Gastropoda; family Lymnaeidae; genus Lymnaea; species Lymnaea stagnalis. The sequence continues at coordinate 156,538 of CAXITT010000709.1, read as the reverse complement.
GCGATCATTACTGCACCCATGCCATCTACGTGAGGTATGTTATTCCCACCCGGTCCTGTCCTCCCACATAACCTCTGGCACGTGTGAGTAGTATGAGTACACACTGGAGGCACGTGGGAGTGGTAATGACGGGGTGAGTTCTGTGAAAGAGCCGGAACCAGGACATGGACAGCACGGATTAAGTGTAATGGAATGTACCCACAATCCTTCCATTGGTTGTTTGTTTGTTTTTTTTTGGGGGGGAGGGTTATATTGTTATATCATCAAAATCCCTGTCGACTACATGGTTGTTATAGGTTAAACCAGGCCTGCACAACTCAAAATGTAAGGCGGGCCATAATGCCTAATGAAAAACTTGTGCGGGCCGAAAGGTATTTGGACAGGGGCGAAAGCGATTAAAAAAAAATAATAATAATAAAGGATATCTCGTTACTTCGCGGGCCGCCAAGTGGTTGCTGGCGAGCCGCATGCGGCCCGCAGGCCGTATGTTGTGCAGGCCAGGGTTAAACGATAAATGTGTTCGATGTATTGCTACCGAATGTCTAAATGGTTTATGTCTAAATGATGTATGTCTAATGATGTAAGTCTAAATGATGTAAGTTTAAATTTCGTCTGTCTAAATGAAGTATGTCTAAATGATGTATAACTGCATGGTGTATGTCTAAATGGTTTATGTCTAAATAATGTATGTTTAAAAATGTGTGTTGGAAACATGGCAAGTTTGTAAAGCACTGCTGCAGGGCAACCAATTGTGCCTTTTTAAGTTCCTAGAACACATTATGCATACAACGTGATACGATTATGTCGTTTAAGAACTCAGTATGTGGCGTTTACGTCGTCGAGGCGTATCAAGAGCTTGAGCAAACACTTGCAATCGACTTTAGAATCAACACTTGCTTGTTGAATAGTATCAAAATCTATCCATCTAGTGTGGAAATGTGTATTTCTATCCCGTGCACTGAGGATACACCAAGCTAATTCGTGATTACTTACACTTTTTAATTTTTTTTTTGGCCTATGGCTAATTATCAGTGCGTCATTATTCGCACCCAGTCACAGTAATGCCGGACTCTATTGCCACCAGTAGCTTCTATTTCACGCACCCCCCCCCCTCTTCGACCCAGTCCAGCTCGATCACAGGGAAAGGTCGCCAGGGGTTAAATCAACACCCTGACCAGCTATTTGTTATTCCGACACTCATGAACCTTCTGCCCATCGCCAGCGACTGCCCTTTGCCAACCCTCGTCACTGCCAACCATCATCACTTCAATGTATCATGTTGTTGCCGCAAGTAATGTTTTTGTATCGTCTCATCCAGCTTTTCAGTAATGAAGGTCTCACGTAGCTGGTCAGTTAGTAAGGTCTCACGTAGCTGGTCAGTTATTAAGGTCTCACGTAGCTCGTCAGTTACGAGGGCCTCACGTAACTGGTCATTTATTAAGGCCTGACGTAGCTGGTCAGTTATGAAGGTATCACGTAGCTGGTAGTTATGAGGGTCTCACGTAGCCGTAGGGACATAATCTCCTGCTTTCAGTTGTAAATTGTCCTCTGTTCTATGTGATCAAACGATTATTTTAATTGGATGATCGAAAGTCTTGCACCGGATGACCTTTGCCTCTCCTGGTCTCTTAGAATTTTTTTTTTTCTTTTGTCGTTATTGTAAAAATGAACTGATCAGTGGCCCTGGAGTTTATTATAAAATCTTTTTAGGGACGTTTTGAAACTTTTGGAGCCTTATGAAATGATAAGGCTGCCGCGAAAGATAGATGTACAGTGAGTGAGGGCTTGATCCTTTCAATCAGGCATTCTTCTTTGGTACCAATGTCCTGTTTATCGTCATTGTAACTTTTTTTTTTCTTGTTAGTCTTTGTTTCACGAAGAAGGCTTCTTGCCGACACGTTCGTCGTTTGGTTGCGCTCCTTTTTTTTTTTTTTTTTTAGGCGCCGCAGCGCATAGCAAATTATTTTTTTTTTTTTAAATGCAAATTCAGAGTGAAGCCCTTCCCGCCTGACCTACACAAATGACGCCCCTGATTTCACCATACCTGAATGCTTTTTTTTTTTTTTTGTTTGTTTTTGTTTCACGAAGAAGGCTTCTTGCCGACACGTTTGTTGTTTGGTTGCGCTCTTTTTTTTTTTTTTTTTTAGGCGCCGCAGCGCATAGCAAATAATTTTTTTTTTTTTAAATGCAAATTCAGAGTGAAGCCCTTCCCGCCTGACCTACACAAATGACGCCCCTGATTTCACCATACCTGAATGCAGACTCTTGAACCTTATTATCATTTAAATAGTATTTCCTATTGCAGGCTACTCACAAGGTATTCGCCTACATTGTATTTACTCATAAACATTACAGTTAACTTTGTTTAGCTCAGCTGATCAAGATTTCTCATCCTCGTGTCTCATTCATGCATGTTCACTGTAGCCACCACCCCATCCACCCCTCTAACTCCCCACCCCTGAATCCGTGCCGATCCGCCCGTGACCTGGATAGGTCTACGTCACCAGGCCGGGGTCCCCCCTCTGCCAGCCCCTCCGTGTTAAACCTTGACGTCTGATTATGTCAGCCCTGCCCCGGAAACCCGATGCCATCTGGTCCATTCCTCGGTCGTCTGGGGCCTTGTCCCTCGCGGTGGTCAGTGTTTACCCATTCATGTCGGCCGTTCCTGTGGAGGAGATTTGGTACGTCTAATAAGGGATAAGCCCTTTTGTCTTGGGCCGTTAGTCTGACTCGCTTTGTCCGCTGAGTTCCGACAGCTCTGTGATATTCTATAATAAATTGGTTAAGAGACCTTAGACTTGATATCTTCTTTTTTTTTCACGTAGCTGAAATGTAATAACGAAAATATTGATCATCATTATTCAGTTTATTACATTTTGAGCTTTACTTAACAAACGGTAAGTGAGGGTCTTTGTAAATAGGTTGTTAACACTTATTCACTTATTCCAACCTTGCCTCCCTCCCATAAGTTTATGTCTAACTTTAATGTTTAGAAAAGACAATGGTTAAATGTTAGAAAGACGATGGTTTGTCAACATAGGCCACAAGTGCATCATTTACTAATTTTTTTTTTTTAAGTTTTACTTTCTCTATTGACTGTATTTGATTTTGTATTTATAGTCTTAAGGTTTTGATCATGATGTGTGGTGAGACGCTTTCATCTTTGTAATGAGGGGGTGGCATTTTCGGAAACATTTTTTTTTTTTCCGTGGAAGTGGCAAAGTTGGGCCCCATCCCGGGTGGAACTAACACTGTCTACGCCACTGCCTGCAGCTCATGTAATGGCGCATTACCATTCGATGTTGAAAGGTGTAACTGGACACCCCAGCATACTTCAACTTGGTGAAACTGTTCACATGGAGGTGGATACGCCTACAAAGATTCGTACTACTTCTAAAAGTCGGCGGGTGGGAGTTGAGGGGAGTCATGATTTAATCCCCGTGTAATTGAATTGGGGATTCGGTTGTATTTATGACGGTGTTAGCCGCGCCAAACGACCGTGTGAAGCCTGGGGTCTCACGTCGGGAAGGGGAGGGAAACACGACCTGACTTGTGAGATGTTATCAAAGGGAGGTCATCATGGGGGGGGGGGAGGGGGATGCGATGGCGAAGTCAGGGGGTGAGGGTTACCAGGTGTTCCACTGCCTGTACATTTCTTGGTTTAATATAATTTATTATGTTGCGTGACGGTGGAGAGATTTTGCAGATTTTCTGACTTGTGAGATGTTATCAAAGGGAGGTCATCATGGGGGGGGGGGAGGAGGATGCGATGGCGAAGTCAGGGGGTGAGGGTTACCAGGTGTTCCACTGCCTGTACATTTCTTGGTTTAATATAATTTATTATGTTGCGTGACGGTGGAGAGATTTTGCAGATTTGAATTTTCACTGTTGTAGTATCATGGATGATTCAGCGGATCTAATAGTAGTCAAGTAGCAAAGCCGAAATACTCGCCTGTTAGTGCTAATAATAAACAATTAGTAGTCTTACGATATCCAATGTTATGTTAAGATTTACTGGTTTTTGGTTGTGTTCCTCCATCTGTCCACACTCTATTTACTTCTAACAACGTGTTCCTCCATCTGTCCACACTCTATTTACTTCTAACAAAATGGAACGGATTAGGCTGACCAGGCCACTCTGTTAAGTCTAACATGTGGAAACTGAGTAACAAGAGATTGGTTACCTTGCCTTGACCAGGTTACATTGGCCTTTCTATCAAATCCATGACGTTAATGGGGGGGGGGGGGAGGGTGCGTCTCGTCATGTTACGAAGCATACGTTTTAGTCGCATGGCCCTTGACTGTCATGCTTGACTGGGTTTCTGACTGACCGCCCTGTGACCCTACGATGACGTCCGTACCGTCCAAGATCTCTGGACAAGCTTTGTTGTAGACTAGGTACACAAGGGCTATTTCATGTCAACGCACTACCTTTTAGATGGCGTAACCCACTTTTAGGTCCTAGTGACCCCCCAGGATGGAATATGGGGCCAGGACATACATTAATGTTGCGCGGACTGTCCGATGTGAGTGTCCAGCAAAACGTGTTTACAGATTTCCCGTTTGTTTGCCGGGGTCATTAGGATCGAGTTAGTTTGGCCTTCACGGCCGTTAGTTGCGTGTACACAAATCGGAAAATAGCATATGTACACAGACGGCGTGCCTGGAAAGGGGGAGTCCCGTCAGCCACACTGGTCAGTTGTGTAACGATCTCGATGTGGACATATTCACAGTCGTCTTCCTTTCTTGGAGTATTGGACATGTTTAAGTATGCGTTGCTTGAATATTTTGTTAACGACTGATATTTGGTAGTCGTGGCTTCAGTAGGGCTGAGACGGGCGCGATGGAGGGTATGTGCTTAGCAGTTATGCCATCTTGATAACCGTAGTGGTAGATCCGTCACTACTTACATCCCCCGGATGGCCTACGACAATAGTGTTGTGCAGGCTTTGGTTGCCACTCTCCACACAGTGATGAGGGCTGGAGAGAGAGTAGACTTAGAATTGGACTCTCACAATATCCACAATGAGAATGCAATTTCAATGAGAGGTGTGCTTTAACTAAGGATCACGTCAGTGCCTTATGGTTTTTGGGTCCTAAGTAATATGTCAGCACAATACGATGTGCGTGTTAGGGTCGAGGTACCCTGTACTACGTATTCTAGTTGACATGTCTGCACCGTGTGATGTGTACGTTGCTAGTGGTCAGCGCCAGGTCGTGTGCCTACTCACGTGAGCCTAATGGACTGCTAATTAAGCGGGGCGTGAGCTTTGGCACGGCCTGACACCCGTGTGTTGTATTATTCTGTTGAGTTCCAGGTAAATCTACCTGGACAGATTAGTGTGAGCTGTCTGTACTACACCAGCATCTCATCCACCCCTCTCCCATTCCCAACGTTCCCTTCGAAAACAAATTGGTTTAAAAAACCATGTGAAAGTCAAAGGAAACTAATGTGGCAAGTGCCGTTGAAGTAAACCAAATTAATTGTATATCCAATTCGGAGCTACTGTCTTCTTGGATTAAATCTGTCAGCTATGCAGATAGACCAGTACCGTATACAAGTGTAGGGCTGTACTATATTCACTTAAGCTTAGTAAAAAAAAAAAAAAAAAAAAAATTTGACATCCAGAAATACCGACTCCAAGATTGATAAAGTAGATTTACCGCTATCCCATGTCTGACCTTGAACGTCCTAAATTGGACATGGTATCTTCTGACGTTTTTACGACTTGCTTGCTTTTCTTGGAGGAGACCAACGCGAGGGTCGATTCTTAGTCGTAAAACCCCGTAACGTAGCACGGCACGGTAACCAAATTACGCTCGTGTGTTGCCATTTTTCCTTTCCTTGTCTGTGTGTGTGGAGTTTTTTGAGTTTTTTTTTTTGTGTGTTTTTTTTATTGCGACGGAGCGCGCGAGCTGAAATCGAAGTGCAGTAGAGCCGACGTGAGCTCACATTCCTCGCGTCTTGTAGTTGTGTTCAAACTCGTTACACCTCCTGTTAGCCCGCTGTACTCAGTACTCTCGTGCAAGGCTCGTGTTTGTGGATTGAAACAATGAACACGACGGTATCAGATTGGACTAAAATGGCGACCTAATGGTGAGTGAAGTGACCTGCTGTTTTGTTGTTGATATTTTATGATCTGTGTGTAATTGTGTGTGAGTGGGGGGGGGGTTCCTAGGCGATGACGGGCTTGCTGTGGCAGTGTCGTGTGTCAACTTTGCTGGCCTCTTGGTTGGCAGCCGTGTTGTTTGTTCGTCATAGTTGTGCTGTGTTGTTCTAGTTGTGAGCGTGTTTTAAGTCAAGTCTCTAGCAGCGATTTGATCTACATTTTAACTTTAACACAGTTACGCTAAATCTGTCAACAGAATGGCATATTTTGTTGGGAGTGACCGGTTCTCAATGACTTATTAAGTATTAAGTATAGCTGTATTTAAATTTAATTACATCTCATGTTCCTTAAATACTCACTAATCATACAGTATGTACCAGTTACCCCGGCTAATGCATATGCAGGTTCGTCTTCTTATTCAACTTTTTATTCAACACTAACACACACTAACTAAATTAATAATTTATGTTGTTTTTACATAACAAAATAACACGAATAAATGAATGCTACAGCCGCTTGAATTTAAAACGTTGTCTCATATATTATGTTATACTGATAAGTGGTTTCTGCAAATTTTTGCCATTATTCTGTACAGACTGTCATTATCCTATCTGACGATGATCTTTCCATAAATGTGGTAGTGTTCATTACACTTCTACGACTGGGTCAAATCACCCATCACACACATCATATAAATCACTGTGTCGATTTGCAGCTGTGTTTCTTGGTTATTGATGGACTAACTAAGGGGTGCCAAGTACTAGTGCTGTGCAGGACTAGCAGGCTGCCTACTGTTAGGAAGTGGGGTTTGTTTTTCATCACCATAGTAATTTGAGAACCAGTCTACATTCATACAGGTTGGTCTACAATTGAACCTAACAGATCAGATTTCGTTAACCACTGTTCTAATTACATGAGATCAGATTTATTTAACCACTGATCCAATTACATGAGATCAGATTTATTTAACCACTGTTCCAATAACATGAGATCAGATTTATTTAACCACTGTTCCAATTACATGAGATCAGATTTATTTAACCACTGTTCCAATTACATGAGATCAGATTTATTTAACCACTGTTCCAATTACATGAGATCAGATTTATTTAACCACTGTTCCAATTACATGAGATCAGATTT
>CAXITT010000709.1:80150-148715 GCA_964033795.1 Lymnaea stagnalis | reverse complement strand
GGGGGGGGGGGGGGGGGGGGCATTTAGTCATAGGTGTTAGAGGCAGCTTCACAAGCCACTATACAGGAAGACGTTGGCAGAGGGAAACAACTCGTCTGGAAAGGGAAGCTACTCAGTCGTGTCGAAATAAGGACTGATTGTGATATCGTTTTCGTCCAAATGTAAGTTGGAGTACCTATGTTAGTTTTCCCATATGCTCATATTTTGAGTATACATAACTGGGTTGCTATCAATGTATGCTACATGCATTCCTCACTAGTAACTATACTTCGGGGTTAGGGGTGACTTGGATGCACTTGTTGTGATCATGTTGATAATGAGAATGTGTGAGACATCTTACAGGCGTGTGTTTAGATCCAACTGAGGATTGGGTTCTTGTTCCTCACATTCTCTTTCTCCCTGCCTCCCCCCCCCCCTTTCCCACCCACCCTGTCTCCCATCCCGCCCTCATGTTTCTATGTCTATGTATCTGTATTCATTCTCCTGTCCCTTCCCAGTGCCTCTTCCCCTCAAATATTTGACAGCCTACAAAGCGTGAGTGAATTGGGTATAGATTAACGTTGCATGGTGACTCAATACGCAGCTTGTATGAGTGCATATGATTATGTGTGTCACAATGCTATCGTTATTTATAGATATTCTATAAGAGAATGGCCTCGTTTATTTCACCGAGCATCTATTCTCATCGTGTGTGGCTATTTACAGATCAGGCAAAACAAAAAAACAGCGATCATACCCGAGAAAGGCTATTTTCGATTATGCCCAGTTTATTTCTACAGATGATTAAGTTTTTATCTGTGGCGTGCTGCTTTTGTGCTCTGTCAGACAGACGTAGTTCCGGACCGTTATAGAGATGTGACAGTTGTGTAACACCTTCTTTGGAAACCCATCACTTATAGGACTATTTGCAATACATGTCCAACAAATCCACAGTTGTATGCAGTGCCTGTATTCCCGTGGTTAGCAAATACGGTATTGGCGGGATTTCATTTCTACTTAAAGCAGCGGTTTTCAACCTGTGGGTCGCGACCCATTTGGGGGTCACACGACCCTATCACAGGGGTCGCCTAAGACCATCTGAAAACATATACTCCACAGTTATAAAGTATTAACGAAAATATTTTTGTGTTTGGGGGTCGCCACAACATGAGGAAATGTATTAAAGGGTCGCGGCATTAGAAAAGTTGAGAACCACTGACTTAAAGACTAATCAGTTATAATTCACTTTGAGGTCATTTTTTGTGTGGTGCGGTAAATTGTGTAGACTGATTGGAAATCTGGTGTATATATATAGAGTGATTCACTGGTTGTATGGATGAATAGGATGTGTGACACTGGATGTAGCGGTGTTGATAGGGTTGCATCTTATGACACCGAGGCATCTTCCAGGACAGGGGCTCTTAACGGGGGGAAAAGGGAGGGAGGAGCTGTGCCAAGGGTTGCTGGAAGACCCAGAAAATTGGGGTTTTATTTTGAATTTGTTTAATTTGTGCGGATGCCGGCACTATGTTTTGAAATCGAGGTTTGGGGCGTGGCACCGCAAAAGAAATATTAAGAACCTCTGTCCTAAAGCCGTTTTTAATAGTTCTTTGTTGGGTTGATCTGGCTTGAGTGCCGTCACCAAGACCGTTGCCTGATGTTTACATTGCCTGATGTTCACATTGCCTGATGTTCACATTGCATAATGTTCACATTGCCTGATGTTCGCCAATGACGTCGTTTGATCAGAAATGCCAATCCGAGCCAATCGCCAAGCATTCTTGTATAATAGCATTTTCCCACGAGTGCTCCAGAAACCTGGCCAGAAACGTTATCAACAACACACGACCTAAGTCATGACCTTTTGACCGTTGCTATAAAAAAATACGATGACCTTTGTCGCAATGGCCGCCTCCTACCCCCCCCCCCCCCCCACCCCCCCCCCCCCCCCCCACNCAATCGCTGAACCAAACGGAATAGCATTGTGATATAATTAGTTTAATGTCTGTATCCAGGTCATTACCTGGTGACCTGAAGCCCCCCCCCCCCCCGCCCCTCCATCCAATGCCACCGGTTCCCTACCGTCCAAGCAACTGCAGTAGATGCATGCACTTTGAAGTAATGGCTGTAAGTTCAAAATCATTGTACTAAGTATGGTTTCTGGGGTTGTCCATAGTGTCAGTATCTTGTGTATGTCAACAAATGTCAGTGTCTTGTGTCTGTCAACAAATGTCAGTGTCTTGTGTCTGTCAACAAATGTGAGTGTCGAGTGTCTGTCAACACACGTGGATGTCTTGTGTCTGTCAACAAATAACAGGGTATTTTGTCTGCTAAGAAAATGTCACTGACCTGTTATTTCGACCAGTTGGAGTGTGTCAGACTGAAGTCATAAATATGTTCACTGTTGCCATTGGTCTTCCCAGTCGCTATGGGAAAATACAAACATGTGTATCATTGTATAATAAAACAAAAAAATCAAATTTAAAAATCAACAGATGTAATGCGCTCTTTTTTCACAGCAAAGATATCATTTCTCTCCTTGGAGGGTATCCGTGAAAAGAATAAATGGACCAGATGTGTAATGGTGAAGATGGATCCTTTAAAAAAAAACAACAAAAAAAACAAAACAATGCAGAGCAGAAGGTTGGAGTGAAAAGAGCTCATTAACAACAACACAATCTGTAATTTACCCGTGACAAACAAGGCGATCCTAAGCAGGTTCTCAGCCAGTCATTTATTGAGAATTGTTCGCATGTTGTGAGAATGCTGTTTTTTTTCTTCAAAAAATCAGCACCTTAAGGTCTCACCGCTATGGTCAATGACCTCTGGTGGTCCAACTCTCAGTCCGCACGTTCCCGGGGCCTGGCCAAGAGAGAATTATTGCCAGGCCTCCAATGTGACCTGTAATGCCGAGGTTCTTTACCTTTCAGCCGAACATAGTCCCGGATGAAGGAGTGTAACAGGGATTCCTAGCCTATACGCTTATACCGCTATGTGTATGTGTCATACACGCGACCAGCTATGCGTATGTGTCATACACACGACCAGCTATGTGTGTGTGTGTCATACACACGACCAGCTATGTGTATGTGTCATACACACGACCAGCTATGTGTATGTGTCATACACACGACCAGCTATGTGTATGTGTCATACACACGACCAGCTATGTGTATGTGTCATACACACGACCAGCTTTGTGTGTGTGTCATACACACGACCAGCTATGTGTATGTGTCATACACACGACCAGCTATGCGTATGTGTCATACACACAACCCGCTATTTGTGTGTTTGTCATACACACGACCAGCTATGTGTATGTGTCATACACACGACCAGCTATGCGTATGTGTCATACACACAACCCGCTATTTGTGTGTGTGTCATACACACGACCCGCTTATATGCGTATGTGTCATACACACGACCAGCTATTTGTGTGTGTGTCATACACACGACCCGCTTATATGTGTATGTGTCATACACGCGACCAGCTATGCGTATGTGTCATACACACAACCCGCTATTTGTGTGTTTGTCATACACACGACCCGCTGATATGTGTATGTGTCATACACGCGACCAGCTATGCGTATGTGTCATACACACAACCCGCTATTTGTGTGTGTGTCATACACACGACCCGCTTATATGTGTATGTGTCATACACACGACCAGCTATGCGTATGTGTCATACACACGACCCGCTTACATGTGTATGTGTCATACACGCGACCAGCTTACATGCCCATGTTTCACATTCTCCATCCGTGAGTGTACATAATATAACCAAGCATGTAAACGCTTTTGTTTTCCGACTACATAATATTTGATACTTGCCATTGCACGGGCATGGGCGCAATATGTTCTCATCAAATAACCACTTGAAAGATCCTGGTGAGATAGGTACCGGTACATCAGTTCTGCTCTACTGCCCCATGGACACGTTATGCGTATTGATTTATTTAGTATAAGGCTACAGCAAAGTATACCAGAAAAGTTCCCCGGACAGTAAAGGCGTGCTTAGTAGGTATTTTATTTTTGTTTAACATTATGACCGCGCTTACCACACTTTGGCTGTAGCACTTGTCTGATGAAACGGTCATTGTGCCTTTTGACAGTTGGATAAGAGTCCACCACCGCACCCATCCTTCTTGACTAGCCCCTAAAACTGGGCAGTCTGATCCATGGACCAAGTTGAGTTAAAACATATATTATCTTAAAAACTCACGCTGTGAACTTCTTGGAATAGGCAAACATGAGGTTTTTTTTTAAAAAAAAGATTTTTTTCCCCCGACTGAGTCATCATAAAATACGCTTACCTGTGTGTAAAAACTAGGCCATGGTGCCAGGGATCTTGCCGTGAAATGCCAGCCAGGTACCTAATAGGCTTTGAACCCCCCCCCCCCAAAAAAAAAAATATATATGTGCATATATATGCATATATAAATAGAATTTTAAAGTTCAAGTTTGTCCCACTTCTTAAGTCAACTGTTAAAAGTTAAAAAGACAGAATGAGGGTNTAAGTTTTTAATAATTTTTGTTCCGGACCCCCCCCCCCCCCCAAAAAAAAACAAAACAAAAAACAACAACAACAAAAAAAAAACAACCCCACACACCCTATGCATGCTGAGCTTCCAAATAATGAACTGCTTCTCTTCAAGCTATTTCCCATCACTGTGTGCGTCTCTAACACCCCCTTCTTCTGTTTTTGCCTACACATTTTTGTGAATCCACTACAAGGTAGCTAACCATGGTTACAACCTAGACTTGAAAAGGTGTATAACCTTGTGTGAAACCTTTAGCAACGTTAAAACACTATAGATGCCCATAATTTTTTTTTACTAAAATGATTTTAGGGGTATATATTTTTAATTAGTTTAAGATATTGCTCACGGAGAGACATAACCACGTCAGGAATTGTGACCGAACAGTTGGCTGCCAGTCAACAATGGAATAGTATAAATCACCATCGTGTCGTATTCGGGGGGGTCTTTGGACTGGTAAGGTCAAAGGTCGTCTTTTATTATTATGATTATGTATACTGTCATCCCTCGCTTTAATGTGTTTCCTCTCGGGACAGTTTTGCACCCACACCATTTAGCAGTGTTTTAACATTCTTTCGGTCCGTTGAACACCACCGCCCACACCATTTAGCAGTGTTTTAATATTCTTTCGGTCCGTTGAACACCACCGCCCACTTTTAGGTTGCCGCAGAAATTGTCCGTTGGGGCCAGTACAAGACGTTTACGGTATGAAACCGTCCCCGGTTGTCGGTCTTGCAGCTCATAATCGATTTGTTGGTCAGTAAATCAGAGCAGCATTGCTGGACCGGAGGGGCAACTAAGAATGGGAAGTCGTTAGTGGTATGGAATGTTTAGGGGAAGTGGTCATTGTTCGTGTTATGGAACTTGAGAGGTGGTCAGTCGTTTGCCTTATTATGGAAGTTTTGAAATGGGCGGTTGATTGTGATGTGCGGGCCTAGAGGTGGTCAGTCTTTTGCCATATGGAGGTATTGAAGTGGTCAGTTGATTGTGATGTGCGGGCCTAGAGGTGGTCAGTCTTTTGCCATATGGAGGTATTGAAGTGGTCAGTTGATTGTGATGTGCGGGCCTAGAGATGGTCAGTCTTTTGCCATATGTAGGTATTGAAGTGGCCAGTTAATTGTGATGTGCGGGCTTTGAAGTGGTCAGTCTTTTGGCACATGGAGGTATTGAAGTGGCCAGTTAATTGTGATGTGCGGGCTTTGAAGTGGTCAGTCTTTTGCCACATGGAGGTATTGAAGTGGACAGTTGTTAGTGATGTGTGGGCTTTGAAGTGGTCAGTAATTTCCGCTGTGGCTGTTGTGTAGTCATTGGTTGTTAGCGTGGCGTCGCCACATTTGTGACTCTGTTCATTCTCCTGGTCACGTGTTCGACCACCATGCTTACTACTACCTTCAACCGAAATGGTTTGTTAAAAACGTTATCTTACTACATGCATTAAAAATGTTTTTGTATTCTGAAAAAAAATATATTAATCTTAAAATAGAAGATTTAAAGTACATTAAAGATTTGAACAAAACGTAGTTGCAGGAATAGGGTCAAGCTCGTATCCTTCTCTGGCCTGTTTTAATTGTAGTTCAATGTTAATGTCCATAAGTCACCTCGGTAATGTGTCACTCAATCATCTTTTTTTAAACCCATAATGCCCATATATCAGCATATTACAAGTTTCGAAATCGTAAAAATGGCTTGTCTTGTGCTTTTTTAAAAAAAAGATTACTGTATGCCCCCCCCCCCCTTTTGAATGCAGGTTAAGTATAACAATAAGATACTGTTATAACATCATGATTTTCAAAATCTTAAAAATGGCTTTTCTTGTGCTTTTTTAAAAAAAAAATTACTGTTTGCCCCCCCCCCCCCTTTTGAATGCAGGTTAAGTATAACAATAAGATACTGTTATAACATCATGAGACGTAGCCAACGATGTGTCCTCATTAACAACAATATATGTCTATGCATGAACCCTTGACCGCGGATATTGGCCGCCAGAAATCTTAGATTCAGACAACTTACCCAGAAATATGTCAACAGAAATGTGACAGTGAGGGATAGGGTGTCATGTTTATTGGTCAGCCGGTACGTCTTAGGCTGTCATCTTTATTGGTGAGGTCGTATGTCTGGGGAGATGTTCAGCGAGGGAGGGCGTTGATTTATAAGGCGAGAGTTTAAAGAGAGCCTCTAATGAGGCACTCGTGGTCTTTTATTTGATATTAGATTTCACTAATGCTATCAATGTCGAGAAAAGTAATTTGTGCCTACAGTCATACAACAAAACTCCGTTGCATGTGAGTCTTGTTGTGAAGTATGACGGACAAGACGGCACGGCCACAGTTTTCCCCCTCCCAAGTTACTGCAGCAGTCGGTCCGCGGTGAATGTAAAGATTATTTGTGCAGAAGAAGCCACCGGCCTTGTGTTGCGCAATATTTTTTTTTTTTAGAATTGTTGGGACGCATTAGTTTAACTTACTCCTGCGCCTGTCGCTGTCATCTGTTTCAACAGCAGAGGCCGGTGTTAGCTGTCGATGGGCTTCTGAGAGACAATCAGATACGGTGCTTGTCACTTGACAGCAGCTTTAGCCTTCATATGTATATTCATTTTACATTTGAATTTGTGGTTAGAGTGACGGATACCGGGGTTGAGGACTTCCTCGTGTGTACCACCATCTCATGAAGATGGAGAAAATTGTAGCGCCATTGTAATGTAGGCCACCAGCTGGCTTTCATGTGTGTGAGTATACTTTTATTGTTGTTGTTTTTTTTTGCCAAAGTACATTCCACAGTTCTTGTAACAATTCCGATATACTGAGAATGTATGTAATTTCTCTGAGTATCTGTTTTACTCCAGCTTTACCTGGGAAATTGATAGCCTGATAGCATCCTGGGTTCCGTGATTGTCGAGACTAGAGATAAGATTCATGAGCTAGAGCGTCCAGTACGTGTGTGCATGATAAGACTTCAAAGCTGGTATTTACAGTCAAGTGCTGTTGTCGGAAAGGAGGTGGGTGGCTTATCCCACATACTTTTTACCGTGCGGACGGATACTCGGCTGCAGGAAGAAAGACGAAAAGAAAGAAAATGTTCTCGGTTGTGATTCCGGGATAAGGATTTCGAGTAAGAGTGTTCGGTCGCTGGGTAATCCAATGTGAAAAGTCTCTGGGTAATCCAATGTGAAAAGTCTCTGGGTAATCCAATGTGAAAAGGTCTCTGGGTAATCCAATTTGAAAAGTCTCTGGGTAATCCAATTTGAAAAGTCCCTGGGTGACCCATTGTGAAAGGTCTCTGGGTGACCCAGTGTAAAAGATTTCTGGGTGATCCAATGTAAAAGGTCCTTTGGGGATCCAATGTAAAAGTTCTATGGATGATTCAATGTAAAAGTTCTATGGATGATTCAATGTAAAAGTTCTCTGGGTGATCCAATGTGAAAGCGTGTATTGATTGTTCACAACTTGACAAATTGAGTGTAGATGGAAATGATTGATCGCATTCCACAACACATTTCTAAACGTGCCATTGATTTTGGTTCACTCCGGGCTGCTGGGAGACACGGTAGAGTGCAAAGCTTTCCAAGACCTTGTATCATTTCCTTTTTTGTTTCTTTCTTTTAAATGTTCGCCATTTTTCCACCCCAATAAAGTCGCACGATGGCTAAACGAAATTGATGTGTTCTTGTCCTTTAGAGATGAACGTGTGATGTTAAAAGCTTTATTTCTTTTATTTCGTTCAAGATCCTCTATTGTTGGTCCATCATGGACTTAATCCGGTAACTGTACTTGTTAGACTTGAGCAGCTATTTATACGTGTACAAGTACAAATAGACTATTGTCTCCCGACCTCGGTGGTTTAGTGGTGGGTGGCTTTATGTGCAAGTAGTGTTTATCTCCATCCCAAGGATAGCTGCCTGACGGTAGGGTTTACCTCCATTCCAAGGATAGCTGCCTGACGGTAGGGTTTACCTCCATTCCAAGGATAGCTGCCTGACGGTAGGGTTTACCTCCATCCCAAGGATAGCTGCCTGACAGTAGGGTTTACCTCCATCCCAAGGATAGCTCCCTGACAGTAGTGTTTACCTCCATCCCAAGGATAGCTGCCTGACAGTAGTGTTTACCTCCATCCCAAGGATAGCTGCCTGACAGTAGTGTTTACCTCCATTCCAAGGATAGCTGCCTGACAGTAGTGTTTACCTTCATCCCAAGGATAGCTTCCTGCAAGTAGGGTTACCTCCATCCCAAGGAAAGCTACCTGACTTTGCTAACGAGAATATTCCACCCGGGCGTTTAAATTTAACACATAGCTGGGGACATCATTCTTAACTGTAACCTTATTGGTCGAGATAGCTGGGGACATCATTCTTAACTGTAACCTTATTGGTCGAGATAGCTGGGGACATCATTCTTAACTGTAACCTTATTGGTCGAGATAGCTGGGGACATCATTCTTAACTGTAACCTTATTGGTCGAGATAGCTGGGGACATCATTCTTAACTGTAACCTTATTGGTCGAGATAGCTGGGGACATCATTCTTAACTGTAACCTTATTGGTCGAGATAGCTGGGGACATCATTCTTAACTGTAACCTTATTGGTCGAGATAGCTGGGGACATCATTCTTAACTGTAACCTTATTGGTCGAGATAGCTGGGGACATCATTCTTAACTGTAACCTTATTGGTCGAGAGACAAGTCACGCGCCATTGGGCCATGTTAACTCGTTAAATGGGAATCGTCTACATTTTTGACGTATTATGATTAGCGTGTTCGACATATCACTTTACCCACATACGACAGATAACTTTAGAATGCGATTCTTGGAATGGGAAAACACATTCGAAAACGGTACCTCGTATGGGTAAACATATACGATACTTTGAATGGGAAAAAAACAAATGCGATACTTTGTATGGGGGAAACACACGCGTTAGTGCAATAATTTAGTTCAATGTGAGTATTGCGAACAATAGTGTCAGCTGTTCGGTAGGCAGGTACCTTTTCTTCAGGAAGAAAAAAACGTGAATATAAATGCCACATAGGGCACGGATCAAACGTCAGCCGAAAGGGTAGACTTGTTTCAAAATAACTGGGAATCTATGTCAACCAAGGACGTTCTCTGGAATCTCAGACAGGAGCGTAGTCTGGAATCTATGTCAACCATAGGCGTTGTCTGGAATCTATGTCATAAGCACTTTCAATCTGTTGCATGTGCTTTGCATGTGTTATAGCTTCTGTCTTCAATGATTATTTTTAATAACTGTATCCCCCTTTCCCGACTGTTAACCATTGGCTCAAAAAAATAATTTATATATATATTTATTTATATATATTTATTTATATATTTATTTATATATTACTCACTTGTTAAATTTAAGCGTTCAGTATCGTACCCACTCCACCGATATTTCACTGAAACCTTTCGCACAGCACATTCCATTGATACGCCAGTTCCCCCCCCCCCAACTGGATGTTGTACCAAGGTACGCAACCAAAACGTCATATGTGATACATGACTCGAGGCCATTCTAATAACGGGAGAATTTGTCTTAATGACAGTTTTAGTCAATGTTCAGTATCGTACCCACTCCACCGATATTTCACTGAAACCTTTCGCACAGCACATTCCATTGATACGCCAGTTCCCCCCCCCCCCAACTGGATGTTGTACCAAGGTACGCAACCAAAACGTCATATGTGATACATGACTCGAGGCCATTCTAATGACGGGTGAATGTGTCTTAATGACAGTTTTAGTCAATTTGACAGGGGACCAGCAACATTCACTCAACGCGCCACTACCGCTCCATTTAACTTTTCAACAAAAAAAACCCCAACAAATGTATTCTTATGGTCACACAAAACGAATTAAAAGATTTTCTACAAAAGAATTTTAAATATATCTGAATTATATGCTGGATAGAACGAATTCGTCCAAGATATTCAATTTAGCCAAGATACTCCAGTTCTCCAAGATATTCCAGTTTTCTAAGATATTGCAATTCTTTAAGATAGTTCAGTTCTTTAAGATATTCAAGTTCTTTAGTATATTTCAGTGATCTACGATATTCCAGTTCTGTAAGATATGTTACTTCTCTAAGATTTCCCAGCTCTCAGATAATTTCATGATTTAAAAGTATCACCACTTCTTCTCGCCCGCTCACATCTGGAGAAGTGCCGTGGATGAAACACCAATTAATTTGAGTGAGTTTTAATGAACTACCAACCATTTAGCCCGGATCATTGAACGACTTTCCACTAAGTGTGAGCAAGGCCTAGTGGATGATCTAAGGTTACACGCTCCCCCCCCCCCCACCACCCCCCCCCACAGACGTGGACGGACGTTGCAGTGCTGTGACTGTCACTCGGAAATTGCATGGCCTTCCCTCAGATGACCAGATCTCTTGCCTGACATGGTCAGTGTTACTGGACACTGAATTCGGATTCTTTATCTATACTTTTTTTATCAACCACAACGGCAGGGGCGGAAATGATAGTAATACTATGGAGAAAGACACCAAGAAATAAATGTTGACTACGATGCCATGTCTAAAAACCATTCCCGTGTTTGAAAACTGTTACCATTGCTGAAAATTGGAAGAACAGAATGGTATTTAATTTTGTCTGTTTTAAAACGATGTATGATACATGTTGGTGTTAAAACAAGTTCACAGTCTCAATGTGAACATGGCGCATGCTCACCCTTGTAAGAGAACTGATCGATTCGTGTCAAGTGACTTTGATCAAAGGTTTGAGAATCATTGAATAAGAATCCCAGGTCTGAAGTGGCTCGACAAACGGGGGCATCGCGCTCCACAGCCTTTCACTGTGCTTGGAGGTTATCCCCCTTCCTGGTGACAACAGTACGCTATAATATCACCCGTGGTCGTACCATGTGGAGACACTATTGGCAGATCTTTAAATGTGAAAGTGGTGTGTGTATTCCTGTGGAAGTTGTGTATATATTCCTTTGGATGATTGGATAGCTTGGTATCTTTAAATTTAGACACTGTGCACGGAGACTTAAGTGATAAAAAATATTTGGTAAAAGTGTGTTTTTAACTGGATAATGTGGTTTCTTAAATCTAAACAACTGGATATCTAGATAACTTCATCACTGGATTACGATGAACACAATATATTTGGTAACGTTGTGTTTTATTTATTTGAACTATGAAATGAGTTGTAGGCAAAAGTTACTTGTGCCACCAAGGCACGTATTATGTGTGTTATACTATGCTTGATTGATGGTCATCAGTTCAACGGTTAAGTCCTACCACACACTCCATGATCTCTCGCGTCTAATTCTATATCTCCATGTATCTCTCTATCTCTGCCTGTATATATAGTTATCCACCCATCTATCTATCTCTATCTCCATTATATCTATAAATATCTTACTTCTCTTGGTATCTTACTCTCCATTCATCTCTCTATCTCTTATACACACTCTCTCGTTCTTTCTCCCTCCCACCCCCTCCCCCGGGTCGTTTGACCGTGTACTGAGAAACGTTCCCGTATTTTCCCCAATCATTAATGGTTCTATATATTACAAGTTATTCATGAGCAATGTTACGAAAGCTAGCTATGTGTTCAGTGTGTACATATTTCATCGTCTACACCGACCCTCTGATGTGTCCAAATATTGGATTAACCCCAATTCACATTTCTTTCTTCTTCTGTTTGGTATGCCCTAGTTATTGTGTGGCTATCATTAGCCACACTAAAGTGGTTATCTTAAACTAGCTAAGGCGGTGGCGGAGGATGGTGAGTGTAACTGATAACCAAGATTAGATGGTAACAAGTTACAGACATCGCTATGAAGATTGGGTTAGCAACAAGTTACAGACATCGCTATGAAGATTGGGTTAGCAACAAGTTACAGACATCGCTATGAAGATTGGGTTAGAAACAAGTTACAGACATCGCTATGACGATTGTGTTAGCAACAAGTTACAGACATCGCTATGGCGATTGTGTTAGCAACAAGTTACATACATCGCTATGACGATTGGGTTAGCAACAAGTTACAGACATCGCTATGGCGATTGTGTTAGCAACAAGTTACAGACATCGCTATGGCGATTGTGTTAGTAACAAGTTACAGACATCGCTATGACGATTGTGTTAGTAACAAGTTACAGACATCGCTATGACGATTGGGTTAGCAACAAGTTACAGACATCGCTATGAAGATTGGGTTAGCAACAAGTTACAGACATCGCTATGAAGATTGGGTTAGCAACAAATTACAGACATCGCTATGAAGATTGGGTTAGCAACAAGTTACAGACATCGCTATGGCGATTGTGTTAGCAACAAGTTACAGACATCGCTATGGCGATTGTGTTAGCAACAAGTTACAGACATCGCTATGACGATTGGGTTAGCAACAAGTTACAGACATCGCTATGAAGATTGGGTTAGCAACAAGTTACAGACATCGCTATGAAGATTGGGTTAGCAACAAGTTACAGACATCGCTATGACGATTGGGTTAGCAACAAGTTACAGACATCGCTATGACGATTGTGTTAGCAACAAGTTACAGACATCGCTGTGACGATTGTGTTAGCAACAAGTTACAGACATCGCTATGAAGAATGGGTTAGCAACAAGTTACAGACATCGCTATGGCGATTGTGTTAGCAACAAGTTACAGACATCGCTATGACGATTGTGTTAGTAACAAGTTACAGACATCGCTATGACGATTGGGTTAGCAACAAGTTACAGACATCGCTATGACGATTGTGTTAGCAACAAGTTACAGACATCGCTATGACGATTGTGTTAGCAACAAGTTACAGACATCGCTATGAAGATTGGGTTAGCAACAAGTTACAGACATCGCTATGACGATTGGGTTAGCAACAAGTTACAGACATCGCTATGGCGATTGTGTTAGCAACAAGTTACAGACATCGCTATGACGATTGGGTTAGCAACAAGTTACAGACATCGCTATGGCGATTGTGTTAGCAACAAGTTACAGACATCGCTATGGCGATTGTGTTAGTAACAAGTTACAGACATCGCTATGACGATNTTTGGTATGCCCTAGTTATTGTGTGGCTATCATTAGCCACACTAAAGTGGTTATCTTAAACTAGCTAAGGCGGTGGCGGAGGATGGTGAGTGTAACTGATAACCAAGATTAGATGGTAACAAGTTACAGACATCGCTATGAAGATTGGGTTAGCAACAAGTTACAGACATCGCTATGAAGATTGGGTTAGCAACAAGTTACAGACATCGCTATGAAGATTGGGTTAGCAACAAGTTACAGACATCGCTATGGCGATTGTGTTAGCAACAAGTTACAGACATCGTTATGACGATTGGGTTAGCAACAAATTACAGACATCGCTATGACGATTGGGTTAACAACAAGTTACAGACATCGCTATGACGATTGGGTTAGCAACAAGTTACAGACATTGCTATGACGATTGGGTTAGCAACAAGTTACAGACATCGCTATGACGATTGGGTTAGCTACAAGTTACAGGCATCGCTATGACGATTGGGTTAGCAACAAGTTACAGACATCGCTATGACGATTGGGTTAGTAACAAGTTACAGACATCGCTATGGCGATTGTGTTAGCAACAAGTTACAGACATCGCTATGACGATTGGGTTAGCTACAAGTTACAGACAGCTCTATGGCGATTGGGTTAGCTACAAGTTACAGACATCGCTATGGCGATTGTGTTAGCAACAAGTTACAGACATCGCTATGACGATTGGGTTAGCAACAAGTTACAGACTTCGCTATGACGATTGGGTGAGCAAAAAGTTACAGACAGCGCTATTACTATTACGATTAGGTTACGTGCTACTAGCAATTTCAACGGCGTATGTTCAAGGCTGTTTAAGACTCGGTGCCTAACTCTACATTGTAACCCAGGGCATTACATACAAAGCATGTGTATTAACCAATACTTTAAGTGTTTGACACACACAGCACATAATACAGTTGTGTTAATTAATGCTTGAAGTCTTGACGATATACACATCACACACGTACGTATTCATTAGGTCTGTGCATGATCTGTTTCGCCGGAAGTCAGTCTGTTGATAGCGTAGCTTTGTTTTGACCTGGTCACCCATCCTATTCAGAATAATTAGGTTGAAGACCGTTCCTCATACAGACAGTGTAACTGGTCGGTACTTTACAGTTGCTAATTACCATTTCTTTGGTAAGTTCATGAGGGTATGATCATTTCTAATGTTGTGGAGCTCTCCCTTCGTCCATCGTTCCATATCTATTAAAATAGACGGTGTAGCATGCCGACTATTGTATCTATACCTGCTCTTATAATCTCAGCTGTCCGGTCCAGATAATGTTCCAGTTTTAAGCTGCTTGAGAGCCTGGCTTAGTTCTTCCTTATTATGGGCAAGGCTTTTGTTAACTTACCGTCATATTGTTTGGGAAATTTAATCAGTTTTCAGATCTGGCTCGTTTGTTGAACAATACGTAACAAAGGTCTGGAAACCAGTGTACAAAGAAAGACACCAACTTTGTGGAGCATTTTCCTCCTCATGCCCTGAGTATATGCTTGTTTCACATACACTTTTATGAACCATTCCTTATATTTTTAGGCATTGAATATGGGAATTTCAGTCCTTGTTATTACCTAATGGTTTTATCTTTCTAACTTGGGCCAATGGTACATTAGTTATTTCTAGCATCTTATTTCGACTTATTGAATGACGTGTTTGAACAATGTGTTTATGTTAATTGTTTCTATGGCATTCTTCCGTCTTCGGCAGACGATGGAGTAGCTATTGGCACTTTAACAAATGGCTTACGAGACTGAGTCTTGAACGGCAGTCTCGGCTGCACTTCTTGTAGGAGAACCTTGACTCCTGGCTCAATTTGGCATTCCGTAATGCTTTTCTCGTTGCAAATGGGCTCGTTTCGCGCATCTTCTGCCCGCTTGACTCCTTCACGAACCCGCTGTTTGCCAGCTGAAACGGTGCTCAGCGATGATCTCCAATTTGTTAGTTTCTATGTTGGATTCCCTCATGTTCCCTTTGCATACGCACTAGGAGCGTTAATATACCTGATGGTTGTCTGGTTGTGTACTTTTTTAGTTTATGATTACTCCACAACCACGTATTCAATTTAGCTATCGTTTCTGCTCCTTTTGCGATCCTGGTGTTCACCTCTTCGTCAGCGGAGGGCGAGCTAGAGATATTGAATCCAAGGTATGCGAAATTCTCAAGTACCGTCAGAGTGTGGTCCTCAATGTGTATCTTTTTTAGAGGAGACTGTGCTTCTAACATCATGAAATTTGTTTTCTATTGACTATTGGTCAGTCCAAACTGTTTGCATGTTTGAGAGAGTCATTGCCTAACCTTCTGTGTGCTATGTTAACGCGGCACCATCAGTGAACGGCAGTTCACGAATTGGCTCCTTTCTTACCTTGGTCTTTGCACGAAGGCGGCGATATTGAACAGCCTACCATCATTTCTGGTATGTAGTGTGTGTTCGTGTGTGCATATATATATATTATTGGGTGCGCCTGTTTTTCAAATTATGTTTGCCTTTATGACTTTGACAGACCCTAATCGGCTCTGCGTCGCTGACTGTAAAGTCATGTTAATTATAATGTATCTGTACGCACCAACTTAATCCACTTGGACCCAACTGGGGATCTGAAGGGAAACTGAAAGCCCGCCTTATTTCCCACGTTTATCTTTTACCTGGCGACGAGTTGGTCACACCCACAGTTCTTGTCGCTTGACTGACTACTCAAGGTTTTCTTTTTAAATTTTTTACCAACGAAAGGGATTATGTTATCAGGGTCGTAGAGCTGCGTCTCCGGTTTCGGGTGGGAGGGGGGGGCGCTGTATGAGTAATCCACACCAGGTATACGATACGTCTCCTTAATGACCTGATGTCATGTGATGACTTTCACAGGGCGGGCTAACAAGAATATGACACGGTTCGAACTAGCAATGACCTTGTATAGGTTGACCTAACCGAAACTTTAAACGGGTTGACAAAACAAGGACCTGACAGGAATTCGACATCGCGAGGACCGTACACAGGTGGACCTAACATGGACCTTATACTTTGACCGTACCTAGATGTGTCGTGCTTTTAACTTATTTTGTTTGAATTATATTGAAGATGTTCAATTCATTGTTATAAAATAAATAGTTTGTTGAGAAAGCGTTCAGAGAAATGAGAGAATGAGAGCAGAGAAATGAATGAGAGCAGAGAAATGAATGAGAGGCTGGGAAAGATATAATGTAAGAGAAAGTGAATCGTAGATGGGCGAAGGTAAAGAAAATATAAGTGTCCTGATATTGCCGGGACGATGACTTCCACTGCATTGCAAACATGTTCACTTCATGAAAGCAAACAAATTTATTCCCCCCCACCCCCCCCCCTTTTTTTTTTTTCAAGTAAGAGCAGCCCTCGTCTCACTCAGTCATACATATCAATCGTGCCCCCCCCCCCGACTGGATACACCCCTGCACGTTGTCTCTCTAACGTCTCGTCTGATTGTCACCTACACAAACCACTCGCTTTTGACTCCATTTATCTTTATGAGATTTATCCTTGTGGATAAGTAGGTACTTCATGGAGAAGTTGTATTGAAAATATCTCGTGCGTGATGTTACGTGGTCTGAAGTCGAAGCATGGGAACTGAATGCATGTTCCCACAGAAGTCGTGGTGTGAGGTCGAAGCATGGGATCTGAATGCATGTTCCCACAGCCCACAGAAGTAAATTTAGTTTTCGACTGTTTTTAATTGTATTTTGGGGGGGGGGGCGTGAATATTGATCACTTGTAATATCCTCTCAACATGCGCGCATGAAGCCATCAGAAACACCAGCTTCACTAACAATGACGTGAGGATGCTAAATGTTTAGACTATAATTTAGTGACGTTTTTATAATAGCAGTTATTAGCAGTTTAACGTATATTGTTATTTTAACATCATTTAATCTGTTTCTTTGCTTACATTTTTTTCTGCATCAATTATTATCAATAATAAGAGTTTGCACAACATGGTATTACATCTGGTTAGTAGTTTAATAGTTAGAAAGTAAGCTGCAATCTTCGCAGCCCGATAGACTATTGTTCATCATACATTCGTGCATGCTCATCATCAACTTCTGACCCACTCTCTTACCCCATTCTCTTACCCCATTGTCTTACCCCATTCTCTTGCCCCATTCTCTTACCCCATTATCTTATAAGTGTCATCTTCAAACCAATATTAGTAGCACGCCCGAATAGGTCTTCCCACATGTTCCACGACCTCGTGTGTACAAGCCAATAGATGTCAGGACGCTTCATTGGATTGTTCTTGATGAATTTCACTGAGCTCTTTGCATATGCTTTTTATTTTTGCCATTTGTTTCTAACTTTAATATCAGTTAGAAAATGGAACTATATGTATTGTTAGTGGCTTAAATTTATCAAAAATCCCTTTGGTTGGTTTCAGGTCTCTGATCAGTGCCCGGATACGCAGCTCACGGTCCCATGAATCTCTGCTAGCCAGCCCTCCCAGCATGCACTCCTTCGACCTCCGCGACCCGGATGTGGAGGTCAAGCCACTCCACAGCAGCGTTTTGGGTCAAGGACAGTGCTTCCGGGTGGCGACCTCCCAAGGCAGTAAATACATCTCGTGCACCACATCCGAGGAGAGAGATAAATGGTTGTCAAGGTGAGTGCCTGCAAGCTGAGTGCACACTGGCATGTCGCATTGAAGTGTTCTCACACAAGCGCTTCGAAATAGTCATGTTGAATTATTTTGGCAAACTTTCAGCCGACTGTGTTGCAACTCTCAGAGACAGTTAATTTCATAGAACGCTCACTTAAAGCCAACGTCATGTGCTTGCTTCATGCAAACATAATCATGTATGGCCACTTAAAAGTCACCAAAGTTAATGACAAGATCACATACCTTGGTCAAGTTGTCTTCACTAACCTTGTCTAGAGGAACACACTCTTGCATGGCTCAAACACCCAGCTTATGGCACGCCTCTAGTTTTTTTTTTTTTTTTTTTTTTGTTTTTTTTTTTCCAATTAATTCCTCCTTCATCGGTCCCTTTATTTTAACATTTTTAGGCATTCCAAACCCCCAGAAAAAAAAAATCAAACCCTTTCTGGCACGCCTTTAGTTTTTTTTTTTTTTGTTTGTTTGTTTGTTTTTTTCCAATGAATTCCTCCTTCATAGGTCCCTTTAATTTAACATGTTTAGGCAGTCCAAACCCACAGAAAAAAAAAATCATACCCACTAAATTTTCACACGAAAAGACTCTGCACAAAACTCCCAAACACAATAAGACTCCACCCACCATCATGCCAACTCAATTCAGCGTGATGTATACCTCCAGCCGAGTTTGTCTTTGATTTTCCCATGAGGCATTGATTCTGGTCGAACCTTTGGCCAAGGTTGGTTACTGGAACTGGCAACGCGGCCAGACATCCACAAACTCGTTCTGTTAAGTTAATAAAATAGTATTATTATTTTTTTGTGTCTGGGAAGCTCGTAGCGCTACCTCTTTTATTTCGTTTCAGAGCACTTCTCGAAAAATTGTTTTTTTTTATGAAAGTCGTTTCTGGGCTGGTCTGTTATAAAAATTGACATGTTTCGTTCAATAGCTCTTTTTGTGGAATTGATTTTTTGTAACGTCTTTCCTCTGAAGATGAAATTTCCAAACCAACAGGGGTTTAAATATTTGCACACATACACACACACACAATATTTTAAAAAATCAGTGTTCCCACTATCTGCATCACATCTAAATATAGCTCAACCGAGAATGTAAGAACAGCCATCTTTAGAACAAACTAAAAAGGAAGGGGAAAACAAAACGTTAACGGAAGCGGTTGTGTTACTCACAAATTCAAAAGTTTAGAAACTTGTAACTGTTCACCCTGTTGTTGTTAATGTAGGGGCGATAGCTGAATCTATATATCTATTTAGCATCGTCTCCCCTGATTTTCTACGTAACATCAAATGAGCGTGTACCGAGTCATACTTTGTCAGTGTACGCCGAGGTCTGTGACAGTATGGATGACTGACGATTATTGGTGTCTGTACCTGATTGAACTTTGTGGCCCGATTGTCCTGTGTTGTTGCCGTGTGGTATGGCGACGTGGTGAGTTGTTTTCAGGAATGTTTAAACTTAAATGTGTAAATTGGTTAGAACTGGAGTAAGCGATCTTGTGATGTGGGATATATCAAGAATGTGGTAGGGTGGTTAAATGTTAGGTGCTAGACTACAGACTTCAATTGGTATCTGATTATTATACTATTACATGGTGTGAGATGGACCGACTCCACCCGTCACTACAGCTAGAATTAAATGGAAATGTTGCTCTGCATTGGAAGAGATTTAAGCAGTCATTTGAAATTTACAAGACAGCCGGTGGACTGGATATCAAGAGTAAAGAGATGCAGAGCATGACTTTACTGCAGTTGAAGTTTTCAATATGTTCCAGTGGACATGGGAAGGATGTGAAGAATGTGGCATAAATACGTATTTCCACACAGTCAATTGTCTTTTGAAGCAATTTGAGAATCACTGCTTACCAAGAGAGAATGTAACATTTGAAAGTCATTCCCCCTTTTTTTTTTTTTTTTTTTTTTTTTATATAAAGAAGTGACGGAGAAACGTTTGATATTTTTGTTTAACCGATCTCAAACTGGAGGCAAAGTCATGTGATTTCGAAAGTCTGAAAGACTCGTTGATAAAAGGCCAGAATTGTCGGAGGTATTAGGAGTGACAGCGTTAGTGCTAGACTACTTAGAGAGTCTGATCTGACCCTCAGTAAGGCAGAAAGCATTTGCAGGACAACGGAGACCATGGCGTGGCAGCTCAAACTAATGAGCGAAGAATGAAGTGTACAGGCAGTGGCATCATTTTCAGGGATATCAAGAAGATCACGTGCAAATACAAAGTGTAACTATTGTGGCAGGCAGCAGCTTCTACCAAAAAACATCCCCCATACGGTCAATTATGCCACAACTCTGGCAAACAGAATAATTTCTTCTCCTATGCAGGTCAAATCCTATTAGAGTCTTCACTTACCAGTCAGTTATTGAACCAGAGTTCCTCCTGTATTATATAATATTTTGTAGAAGAACGTATGTTCCTGCTGTCAGTGCGTTGTTGGAACCCACCTGTTGTGTGATGTCCTCCAGCACGTCACGAGCAGTTGTGTTACCACCTGGCACAGAACCAAGTCTTCGAAGCATTCACTTTTACTTCATTATTATATGAAGGTGTTGGCTCTGTCGTTAAACATCAGATTTTCCTTTGGTTGACTAGCAGCTTCAATGAACAGAAGCTTAGATATGGTTATATATGAACTCTAGAAGGCCGTGACCCGGAAACAGATGTGTACAAAATTTCGTGTACACATTTTCGTACGCCTTTTTATACCTGCCTGAAGTAATCATCCTTTATTGACCCACTTTCAATAAGAATCTCTTTTTAGACTTCCTTCCATTTTCTAACACGAGGGAAAACTTAGTTTAGTTATATTCAACTGAAACACAATTTAGTTATATTCAACTGAAACACAATTTAGTTATGTTCAACTGAAACACAATTTAGTTATATTCCAACTGGCGATGGTGCCGACCGATGCCATTTGTTTAGACGCTGACTTATCACAGGTCTACATTCCTGGCATGACCTTACCTGCCAGTCTATTTTAGCTCGCAGACAGATGGGAGACATCTGAGGACGTCTGGGGTAGGGTGCCCCCCTTTCCTGTGATGTCATAACACATTATACTGATCGTTTCAACATCACCCCAACTCGTTATGTATATGTCTTACATCACTCTTACCCCCCCCCCATGCAAAATTTCTGTTTAGCATCACCCGTACTGCCTCTGTATGACGCCTGTTAACATCACCGTCACTCCCTTTGTTCAATGTCTGTTAACATCACCTGTTAAATATAACCCGTGTTATACAACGGTACTATTTCTGTACTTTCCTGAAAGTCGACAGTTCAGTGTCGGCCATGTCTTCTTTTAGCTACAGCACTATTCACTGTGTTAAATCTTGACTGCAGCACCATCGCGCGTTATAATCCAGGGTCTTTCTCCAACATCGTTCATATAATCACCACACATGCATATTATCACCACACGTGCATATTATCACCACAAGGGCACAGTAATCTAGTTGGATTGCATAACAAAGTTTGCAAAAAATAAAGTCAAGTCTCTTGATAAACTTGGCACGAAACTAAAACATGGAAGATTCTACTGGCCGTGTCCACCGAGAGAGTCTCGCCATATTGAAGGAGGGAGGTGTCCAAGTGGTTCCATAGCCATAGGGTCAATCATCCTGGATTGAGTTTATAGTAATGTTCATCATCCAACTAAGGCATTTTGACGTTCAATCGGTAGATATGTAATTGCTAAGTGTCAGTCCATTGTGCGGTCACCACGGCAATGTCTCCATGAAATGGCCACTCTTCATCCCGAACATTTCAAAGTAAAAAGTTAACTGAAATTAGTATGTGTTTAATTTCTTGTAAAGAAGCGTGCGTTAATCGTTGTTAAACATGTATTTATGTGTTCGTCAATGACGTATTTAGGTTTCTTGTTTCAAGATCCACAAGTTCAAGTGTCTCAGTTCCATTAACTGTTCATTTTCCTTTCTGCTTGTCACAGTTTACGAAGAGTAACCCGGCCGCACGAGGAGCACTCACGACGGTCAGACAACTCGCTCAAACTGTGGGTCGTGGAAGCCAAAAATGTGGCCGCAAAGAAAAGGTAAGCGGCCCTGCTGTTTTTGTGTGTTCTCCCAGTTCTTGTTTTCCTCGGAGGTCCTTAAAAAAACATACTGGACATGTTTGCATCAAATGTGCTATATTCTAAAAAATCCTGTAACCGTGAACTCCAGATAGGAATTAGCAAATTCTGGGAGCCATCCCAGAAGCCTTCAGATATAAATTAACTCCCTACAGAATGGAGTCCTCCAGCTAACAAAGTGATATTTATATAATGAAAACATGCGCATTTTCATAGAGTCACTTTTTTCATTACTGGTTTGTTTATCAATGTCTTTTGCTCCGCCTACTCCCCCCCCCCCCTTTTTTTTCCGGAAAAAATAAAAACAAAATTTAAAAAAATAATTTTTTGACATTTCTCAGAACCCTTTTTCACATTATTATTGAGAACTATAAACTAATGTATACCATCTTCATGGAGAAAATGTTAACTGTTGCGTTGTTAAACAGAAGATGTATGCACACATGGATTTAAGGGCCAGCGTGGCTTGTTTAAAAGGGAGCGGACAAGTAATTATGATCTGCCATCAACTATTTTGAAAGTCAGACAGACGTGACTTTTCATTGCCATTACACTGGGTCATGTCTTAGAACAGTGGTTCTCAAGCTTCTTATGGCCGAGATCCTTTAATACAGTTCATCGTGTTGTGGCGATCGCAGCCACAAAATTATTTTCGGTTATACTTCATAACTGTTACAGAGAGCTTGTTTACACAATATTTCTCGTACGTGCCCTCTGATTGACCCCGCATGAGACGCTGTGTTCACAAAGGGGTGTGGCTTAGGTCTTTGATGTATTTCTTGTTTACACCGCCAGCCACTGAAAATAATTAATCTGTTCCAAATAGTATTTGGTAGAATGATTGGGATTTTTCTCGAAATGTCTCGAAGGCAGGGCTTGGGCGTCGGTAGACCCACCTATATAAGGGATTGACAGGCACGGACGACAGACGGAGATTTCATATAGATTCTCTTAACATTACGAGGCGTG
Organism: Lymnaea stagnalis; assembly: GCA_964033795.1. Classification (NCBI taxonomy): domain Eukaryota; kingdom Metazoa; phylum Mollusca; class Gastropoda; family Lymnaeidae; genus Lymnaea; species Lymnaea stagnalis. The sequence goes on along the minus strand of CAXITT010000709.1, from coordinate 125,424 downwards.
TTTTATTCTTTTGTGTATTTGTGTGCTCCTACTTATATGTGTTTATTTCGCATTATTTATTGGCATCATTATTTCTAATTGTATTAACTGTGTACCGGTACGACATCTGCCATACTGTAAGTTGAAGATTGTAATTTTATTTTATTTTATTTTGTAATTATCTTAAGACATAATAAATCGTAATTAATTGTGACTAGAAACTGTTTTGGGTCGTATCCTTAATATTGTTGATTATATGGTATCGTCCTTTGTTAGGCACTGTTTACAACGAGCCAATTAAAATTAAAATAGGAGATTAATTTCTACCAATACAAGTCAGTGCGTAACAATAACTATAGAGCATATGTGTTTTCAGAGCGTCTTAGGCGACCCCGGGAAAGGGTATTGCGACCCCCAAAGGTGTCGCGACCCAAAGGTTGAGAACCACTGGCTTAGTAAGATGTATCTCTGAAAGAACTATACAAAGCCGCACATCGAGGCCTGTGTGTCCCACCCTGAGCTCCACAAAATGTCATTTAAGGTCGGGTACCAAAGAAGACATAAAAGCAGCTGATGTCATTAGTCCCCATTTCTGGAGCTCTTGTTTGGAAGGAAACGCATAGCTTGTCGTGAGCCAGAACTTAAGCTGAAATGACTAGCTCGCCGTGAGCCAGCTCTAAAACTGAAATGAGTAATACAATTCACCAATAAACATCCAACCCATGTTTGTGTATTTCGATTTCAACATCCAATCTATAAAGATATAAAGTATAAAGATCTTTATTATTTTTTAGATATGTTGTGTACAACTATAACCCCATTATGTGTGTTTTATAGTAGAGTTGTGTCCATTACTCTGGTATTAAACATTATGTTATATGTTAAATAGGGAAGTAGTCAATGAGAGTATGATGAAAAAAATAGTGTATGGTGTAGGTGGGTGGGGTGCAGTTTCCTGATGCTTGAGTTTGTTTAACTTCCCTGTTACTAAGTGGCGCCAGCATTGATCGAATCGAGACAGGTTTTTTTTTCCCGTTTCATTAACTATTGTATCATTTGCCATTATTTTTTTCTTTTAATGTACGTATAATACTTTTTTAGGATAAGTTTACCAAACGTCCCGTCCCTCAAGTCCAAAAATGTCAATTGATTTTAGACATTTGGATGTATGACGTCATTCAATTTAGCTTTCCTTTTTCCGCCCCTCTCCTCCCACCCCTCTCCTCCCACCCCATCCCTGGGGGCCCTCTGCTGAAAGTCTTACCTGCCAGTGTGCCAGGTATCCCGGAGTTCTACTTTTCTTTTACCTTTGTCATATCTGGATTGCTTAACCTTCATGGACGCATTTTGTATCGGTACAAGCTAACGAGAGATCTATTAGAGACCACAGCTCTCTTCAGTTGGGCGCATGCACCCTCAGGGGCACACCTCTGGGCGGGGTACTGTAATGGGACCACGTTGATAGCTTGGTGGAGCACCTTCGGGGAAACACCTCTGGTGGGGCACATTGAGAGGAGCACGTTGGTGGCTTGGTGGAGCACCTTCAGGGAAACACCTCTGGCGGGGCTCATTGAGAGGAGCACGTTGGTGGCTTGGTGTAGCACCTTCAGGGAAACATCTCTGGCGGGGCTCATTGAGAGGAGCACGTTCGTGGCTTGGTGGAGCACCTTCAGGGAAACATCTCTGGTGGGGCACATTGAGAGGAGCATGTTGGTGGCTTGGTGTAGCACCTTCAGGGAAACATCTCTGGCGGGGCTCATTGAGAGGAGCACGTTCGTGGCTTGGTGTAGCACCTTCAGGGAAACATCTCTGGCGGGGCTCATTGAGAGGAGCACGTTGGTGGTTTGGTGGAGCACCTTCTGGGAAACACCTCTGGCGGGGGCACATTGAGAGGAGCACGTTGGTGGCTTGGTGGAGCACCTTCAGGGAAACACCTCTGGCGGGGCTCATTGAGAGGAGCACGTTGGTGGCTTGGTGGAGCACCTTCAGGGAAACACCTCTGGCGGGGCTCATTGAGAGGACCACGTTCGTGGCTTGGTGGAGCACCTTCAGGGAAACACCTCGGGCGGGGCTCATTGAGAGGAGCACGTTGGTGGCTTGGTGGAGCACCTTCAGGGAAACACCTCTGGCGGGGCTCATTGAGAGGAGCACGTTGGTGGCTTGGTGGAGCACCTTCAGGGAAACACTCAAAACGATTGAGGGGGAACACGTTTACGATTGAGGGGAGCATGTTAAAGGGAACACGCCAACGTTCCAAACGCATGTTGTATCATAAATGGCAATGTCTAATCAAGGCTCCTGTCAAATTAATCTAGACTCACCGATTACATTGTGCTGCGTGCTCATGTAAAATGTCACCATTGAAATATAGAGATGAGAAGGGAAACCATGTTACCTCATATGGTGCACAGATTCCCCGTGCTGGGTAAAGAGTAAGACTGCTAGTTGCTTTGCCATTCTAGGCCGGGGCATCTAATCTCCGGTCCGGGCCAGTGATACCCGTCGTCTGCAGCACCACAAAGGCCATTATCTCCAGGTGTCCGGAAAGGATTCCGTGTTGGTCTGAGAACACAAGGCAGTAATTGCTGTTAGCGTGCCATTTAGTGGCTCGGGTGCCGGGCCCTGTTGCGCCAGGCGGGTCCTTGGCGTTGCGTCATGTCTGTTATCGGTTGCTGGGGGGGGGGGGCGTGCGTGCAAGCTGTCCGGACTATTCCTGGCGTAATGGGATGGTCGTGAGAAGGTTAAAAATATGCCGTGAAATAACCAGTCCAGGGAACCAAACAGTAGTAATGTCAAAAAGGATTTATTAGGCTTAAAGGTAGGCGTCACGGCAATTTTAGGCAAATGAGTGGAACAATTAATGTTAGCAACCGTTGCGTAAATAGGGTGGTTTGGCTCAAGGAGACGCCACACGGCGATTCTCGCTATTTCAAAGCTGGGCGATGCATGCGCGTCTTAAATGCACCAGCTTACAAGGGAGCTGCTGCACCCAGACAACTGCAATCTTACTTTAAGATAAGTTTAAACCCTCCACCACACGGGTCCTTAGTGCGAACTCTTTTTCATTATTTAGCACGCCGTATCAGTATCAATCAGAGATGTTGCGATCTTTGAGCACATATTTGATGTCCTTTAAGGGATCGCTGGGCTAGATGTGCCACTTCCTGGTGGTTGTGTTCTAGTTTGCGATCCCTGCCTTCAGGTGAAGCTGTAACATATCAATGTGTTGTTTTTTTAAAAAATATTTTTTAAAGCACACTTTAAAAGCGTTAATGTATTTCTCCTGCAAATCTCATGGGGTGGGGGTGGGTTAGGAGATAAATGGTGGGTCCATGGGTTGTTCTATTATTTAGTAGTATTAGTGGTTATATGTAGCGCGGTGCCTAGGGCGGGGCTCACCACGCTGTACATACAATTTAACAAACACAATCAACTAAAAAACATGAATTACCATACATTAATTAAATAAAACAAATGCATATTCACTTCACCCATTCCAGTCAAGACATGGACGGCCACCAAGCAGCATCGTTTATCGGTCAGAGGGGGGAATCAGTCAGGACAGTAGAGTTAAAGAGATGTGTTTTTAGTGCAGTTTTGAAGGCTGTGATGGTCGGTATATAAGTTATGCTGGTAGTGAACTTGTGAATTCCCCGCGTGACGACTTCAATCCACACCAATTACACCCAAACCACCCACACCCAACACACCCAACACACCCACACCCAATACACCCACACCCAATACACCCACACCCAATACACCCACACCCAACCCACACACACGCAATACACCCACACCCAATACACACACACGCAATACACCCACACCCAACACACCCACACCCAACACACCCACACCCAACCCACACACATCCAACACACCCACACACAATACACCCACAACCACTTTTCGTTTCGAAAACCTTTCACAGCCAACCCCCCCCCCCCCCTCTTCAGTTACCGTTCCATTTATGATCTGATGTCAGGTTTTATGTTCGTTATAAACGATATGAAGATGTCAACATAATTGTCATCAGTATTAAAATGTATTAATTTATTTTATGGGTTGCGAGGTGCCCCCCCCCCCGGGCCAACCAAACTGTTGCGTTATCAAGTAAGCATATTTTTTTTTAAATTGTAGCACGCGCCTCGCTGCGCATGCGTAGCTGGTTTGAATCTCCCCCTTGATAAGCTAAATGCATGACAATGTCGCTGCCTGATACTGTAGGAGCGGTAAAGTCCAGCAAACGTTTGGTGTGTTCACGAGAATGTGAGGGGATGGGGTGGAGTGCTAACTAGCATCAGACGTGTGGCACTTTAAAGATGGCTGGAGATTGCTCACTTCCCGTGCTCTGGATGACGACACCCATTAAATCTAGAATCATGTTTACTAAACTTCACGATTATATTATGAGTACATGACATGATTATATTCAATGTTATTCCGATTATACCGAAATGCTTTGTCAGTAAAGCACCGACAACATGAGTATAACATGACATCACGATTATAAGATGACATCACGGTTACATAATATGGCATCACGATTATAAGATGACATCACGATTACATCATATGCACCACGATTATAACATGTCATCACGAATACATCATATGGCGTCACGATTACAACATATGGCATCACGATTACATCATACGGCCTCACGATTCAATCATATGGCATCACAATCACATCATATGACATCATTGTTGTAAAATGACAACACGATTACATCATATGGCACCACGATTACATCATATGACATCACGATTACATCATATGGCATCACGATTAAATCGCATGACATTACGAGTATAACATATACGTCATTATCAACTTGAAGATATGTTAGATGAAAACCGAGAAGATTGTATGATGTAACACTGCTATCACACTCATTACTTAACATGGGTGTTGTAAATGGGAGTCGCTTAGTCGATTGATTTGTCACGTGATGAGAGTAAAAACGAGTAAGACTTCGTGTAGGCTGTATGCAACACACTAGTGCTTGACAACAGTAGCCCGTTACACACTACAACTAGTAATTTCAAGATACCTAGGCAATGTTCGGCTCTTGGCTGTTCAAACAGTCAAGTTAAGGACAGCGGTATAAGTCTGCATAAGTTTCCGCTTAAGGATAAAGAAAATTTAGAAAATGGCTTGACAAAGTGGACCTTCGTTAATTATTCACATGAAATCTTGTTCAAACCTGTTATTAAAATATTCCTTCGCCGCACAAATATGGAATAAACACGCAACTGACGTCATGGGTATGCCGACATTTCGTCCAATGAAAATTAACAATAAAATAAACAAAAGGGAATGACTCCTGCACAAATATTGAATAAACACGCAAATGACGTATTGGGAACGCACGGAGCTCAACAACATCCTGCCGATAATAGTATTGATAGTTCCCATCGAATATCGCTCACAAATTTTTCTTGAAATAACTTTCTTCCTTTAATCATGACTGACGTATATTTATTGTCACATTTATGCATTTCATTGAAAAAACATGTGTCTTCCAGAATATTTTGAAAGGTAAAATTTTTAAGTAACATGACATTGGGGAAGCACTGATGAAGTATCTTTTGTTATGTGTAGCAGCCAAGTGATAGCTTACTCTCATCAAGTGACCAAAGAAGGAAGTGACTAAGCGACTCCCATTGTTTGAGATGCTAAAACTGGTCACTTCTTCGATTTCAATTTCTGGGGGATTTCGCTGTTCATGGACTGGAAGGGTTGAGTGAAATATTTATTTACAAAATTAAACTTATGTATGCATAGACTGGGAGGATGAGTGAAATATTTATAAATAAAATGAAAAGTATTTATGTATATTTATGTGGAATGTATTTTAGTTGTTAATTCTTACACTTGCAAAAATTAGAATACACAATTATATGCAATGCATTTGTTTTGTGACGTAGTATCCCTATAATTCCGCTGGAATCCCCATCACCGTTTCCTAGTGTCAAGACATCCGTTGTGAAATCCTCTCCCGCAAGTACCACCACACTACGCAGATTACTGACATTTGAAGAAGTGCGCTCCCCACTTCCTGTAGAGTTTTGTTTATAAACACTATGGCAACGGGCGTCTTCCGCACCCAACGAGCGAGCGTTATTTTTGGTCGGTAGAACGGGAATTCCCACGTTAGGACCAGATAGGAGCGACGACGTGAACTTTACGGAGCTGTAAATTGAACTATTGTTTTGGTTGAAAACAAACTCCCCTCTTGTGATGCCATAAAAACACAGTCTCGCAAGATTTGCTCCTAAAACATTTTAGGAAGTGCTGAGTGTGTGTCTGTTGTCATTCTGTTTGTGTTGTCATCTGTTTGCTTAGCATTCGAACCTGGTAACGTGTTTGCTTTGGGTCCCGTTGAAGTGAAAATGATTTATTTTTCTAGTGAAGTGGGTCTCATTTTTTCCCCATCGTTCTGATTCCCCCTACAACTATTGACGGCCTGACGTCGGTAGAATTCCCAGTGGGGTTCATCAAGAGTGTGGCGATACTATACTACAGGGGTCGGCAACCTTCGACACGCGTGCCGTACTTGGCACACGGACCGATTTTCAAAAGCTTGTGCGGATGAACAAAAAGTAAGCACATGAGTTTAATTTGTTTGTTTTTTAAGAAGTGTGTTTTTGTATAAAAGACTTGCAGGCTGTTGGCACGACGAATGAGAGACGCCAAAAGGCTGCCGACCCCCTGTTATGCCCTAAAGTGTTTTCCGTTCGTATCACGAGATACCTCCTTATGTTTTTCCTTATAAGCTCCTGCTTTATAAAAGTATATGTCTATGATTGCATTGCCGTCGTAAGTGACTGTTTAGTTTTGACCCCACCGTTCTTGGCCCCACTGTCCGTTGGCCCCATCTTCCCGTGGCCGCACCGTCCCGTGGCCGCACCGTCCCGTGGCCGCACCGTCACTTGGCCTCACTTTCCATTGCCCCACCGTCCCTTGGCCCTACCGTCCCTTGGCCCAACCGCACCTTGGTCCCACCGAAACCTGACCCCATCGTCCCTTGACCCCACTTTGCGTTGGTCCCTTCCCTTTGCAGCCGAACTGTCCCGTGGCCCAGCGTCCGTTCGCCCCACCTTCCTTTGGCAGCCCAACTGTCCCATGGCTCCACCGTCCCTTAGTTTTGGAGGTAGTGTTTAATATTTATATGTACCTATTTATTTATTATACATACGGACACTGAATGTGTGATATGACCCGCGTGTTCACATTCATAGATGGAATGTGTGATATAACACCTGTGTTAACATGCATATATGGAATGTGTGATATACTTAGTCTCAACTAAAACAAAACTTTAGAAATATAACAGTAATAATAACCAGTAATAATAACCTGTCAGGTAAATCATGTTTCTCTATGTAACTGTCGTGTTGGTAAATGAGAGGAACAATTTGATTTCAATGTGTACCCCGTTAGGCGAGAAAACTCGAGGACCTCTGACGATTGCTAGAGGATTTCAAAATAAATCCTTGCAAGAGAAATTGGCTATGCGTAAATTCCACTACTCCGACTTAATAGTGACTTAATAGTCTGACTAACTTTCCCGACTTAAAAGTCTGACTAACTTTCCCGACTTAAAAGTCTGACTAACTTTCCCGACTTAAAAGTCTGACTAACTTTCCCGACTTAATAGTCTGACTAACTTTCCCGACTTAAAAGTCTGACTAACTTTCCCGACTTAATAGTCTGACTAACTTTCCCGACTTAAAAGTCTGACTAACTTTCCCTACTTAATAGTCTGACTAACTTTCCCGACTTAATAGTCTAACTTTCCCGACTTAAAAGTCTGACTAACTTTCCCGACTTAAAAGTCTGACTAACTTTCCCGACTTAAAAGTCTGACTAACTTTCCCGACTTAATAGTCTGACTAACTTTCCCGACTTAAAAGTCTGACTAACTTTCCCGACTTAATAGTCTGACTAACTTTCCCGACTTAAAAGTCTGACTAACTTTCCCTACTTAATAGTCTGACTAACTTTCCCGACTTAATAGTCTAACTTTCCCGACTTAAAAGTCTGACTAACTTTCCCGACTTAATAGTCTGACTAACTTTCCCGACTTAAAAGTCTGACTAACTTTCCCGACTTAATAGTCTGACTAACTTTCCCGTCTTAAAAGTCTGACTAACTTTCCCGACTTAATAGTCTGACTAACTTTCCCGACTTTAAAGTCTGACTAACTTTCCCGACTTAATAGTCTGACTAACTTTCCCGACTTAAAAGTCTGACTAACTTTCCCGACTTAATAGTCTGACTAACTTTCTCGACTTAAAAGTCTGAATAACTTTCCCGACTTAAAAGTCTGACTAACTTTCCCGACTTAATAGTCTGACTAATTTTCCCGACTTAAAAGTCTGACTAACTTTCCCGACTTAATAGTCTGACTAACTTTCTCGACTTAAAAGTCTGACTAACTTTCCCGACTTAATAGTCTGACTAACTTTCCCGACTTAATAGTCTGACTAACTTTCCCGACTTAAAAGTCTTAATACACCCGACTTAATAGTCTGTCTTCCCTGACTTAATAGCCGACTAACTTACCCATGTTTGGGTTTACATAACGGAAACAAAATTGTACACCCCCCCCCTTCCACCCCCCACAACTTCGAAAATCCCCGCAACTTCATATATTCTTCCGCCGAGTTATCATCCATCCTGGAATTCTCCGTCTATGAAATTGATGTATAGTTGGGGACTGACGCTCGCTACTGTTTATTTTAGGTAGATAGTCTTTCGACCCAACAAGCCCCTGTCTACTTGACTTGGTAGACAGTTTATGAATTATCACTCACTCTCAGGAACGGGTCTCCTGGATGTATCCTGCTACCAGTGTATATACAATAACATGCCCCGGCCTTACGGCCGGCATCGCATTAGCAGAAGTTTGATGAGTTAGAAAATGACCATCCCTAGCTTTATGGTTGCACAACCTTTCAACAAAATATAGCTTATGTATATAAATATCTGAATGGGGATAAAAGCAGTATACGCAATTTGAATTTCAAAATAAGTTTTCATAACCTTATCAATACTCAAAACAGTTTAATGGTTGCTTTGAGTTGCCAATGAACATTTTCAGAACGTTTTATTTTGGCTGTGGGGGGTCATTCAGATCCAGGAAATTTTCAGGTACATAAAGTGATTTGGTTGTGAATATTGTCATCCACATGAAATGTGCACAATCTCTCTCTGTCTTCAAACTATAATTTTTTTTATTTTTTTTATTCAACCAAATTTCTTTTGGAACAAGCTTCTGTTCGAACATATTTCTTTTCTTCCAACTTTCTGTTCTTCCAAACTTCCGTTGAAAAATTTTGCCTCTGCCAAATTTCTTGCCCAAAAAATTCTGGAAATGCAACAGTTGACTATCATTATTGCTCAGAATCCTATTTACAGAAGTATCTTAATTTTTGCAGCTGCTGAACAGAAATTTACATGTGTTTTGTTAGGTTCTTTGGAATTTTATTTTATGTGCTTTTGATCTCAGCGTTACATTGGGACATTGGCGTTACATGGGGACATTGGCGTTACATGGGGACATTGGCGTTACATGGGGACATTGGCATATTCTTATTTTTATATCCCCCCCCACCCCCCCCCCCTTTTTAATTTTGCTATTTTTATTTTATTCTTCTTCCATTTGCCATGTTCTGTGTTTATTTCTACAAGTATTTCATCATTGGGACATTGGCGTTACATGGGGACATTGGCGTTACATGGGGACATTGGCGTTACATGGGGACATTGGCATATTCTTATTTTTATATCCCCCCCCACCCCCCCCCCCCTTTTTAATTTTGCTATTTTTATTTTATTCTTCTTCCATTTGCCATGTTCTGTGTTTATTTCTACAAGTATTTCAATAGTGATCCACCTGTGGAACCGGATTCCATATTTCTTGCATTTCTCTCATTCAGATACTTCTGTGAAATATTACTTGATGGTACAGTCTATGCCAAGACTTCTGTGAAAACAATGACGGAAATGCTCTTCTGGGGGGAACATTTTGAATTCAAGTAAGTCCAAAAAGAGTCTGCTGTATGTACACAAATTAATGAGATTAGGATTAACCAAGATTTAGTACGGCCAAGAAGAGTACTGTGTGTACACAAATTTATTAGATTATGATTAACAAAGATTTAGTTAGTCCAAGAAGAGTCTACTGTATGTACACAAATTAATGAGATTCTGATTAGCAAAGATTTAGTTAGTCCAAGAAGAGTCTACTGTATGTACACAAATTAATGAGATTATGATAACAAAGGTTTAGATAGTCCAAGAAGAGTCTACTGTATGTACACAAATTAATGAGATTAGGATTAACCAAGATTTAGATAGTCCAAGAAGAGTCTATGTATGTACACAAATTAATGAGATTAGGATTAACCAAGATTTAGTTAGTCCAAGAAGAGTCGACTGTATGTACAAAAATTAATGAGATTAGGATTAACAAAGATTTAGATAATCCAAGAAGAGTCTATGTATATACACAAATTAATGAGATTAGGATTAACCAAGATCTAGATAGTCCAAGAAGAGTCTATGTATGTACACAAATTAATGAGATTAGGATTAACCAAGATTTAGTTAGTCCAAGAAGAGTCGACTGTATGTACAAAAATTAATGAGATTAGGATGAACCAAGATTTAGATAATCCAAGAAGAGTCTATGTATGTACACAAATTAATGAGATTCTGATTAGCAAAGATTTAGTTAGTCCAAGAAGAGTCTACTGTATGTACACAAATTAATGAGATTAGGATTAACCAAGATTTAGTTAGTCCAAGAAGAGTCTACTGTTTGTACATGCATTAATTAATGAGATTAGGATTAACCAAGATTTAGTTAGTCCAAGACAAACTTATATTTTGTCTTCTGCATGGAAACAAGTTTATACGAACCAAGATTTTAATTATATTTTCTAAAGCTCCCTAAATGAAATAGTTAATAAGGGATACTTGAGGAACTGTTAAAAAAAAAAAAAAGAATTTTTAATCTCAATATGATGCCTTTTATATTTTTACTCTAGTTTTTAAACTCAATTTTTTTTTTTTTTTAATTTTTGGACCAGTTTCGTAGCAGTGTTTTTTTGCGGTGTCAAAAAACGAAACCGCAATTGGATCTGGGGACCACTAATTGCCTTGAAATTGTATGGGATTTGCTTTGTTTGATTCCACAGAAATCTGCCTCTTGTGGATATCATCACAGTGAATTTGTTCAGAGAGGCAGACAAGAAGAAGAAAAAAGACAAAGACACTTTAGTTGGTGAGTTTTGTTGGTGTGAGAGATCTTATGTGCTTTTTGATAGTCTGGTTATGTATTTGTAAAAGTGTAAAAGAGGGGCAATGTTTGTCTTTGGCTATATGAGCAACCATAGAGTCTAGACAGCTTTACTTCATTATTAGTTAAAAATAGAAGAAAAAAAAATGATTTGCATTGATATTTGTCCTCTCAAAGATGATTTTGTTATCATATTTTCTTCACTTATGTCCACTGAAATATTCATTATTTTGATTTTTACCCTCCACAGGCTACATCAATCTTTCTTTATCAGAAATAGAGAACAGGCAGCTGTTTGAGAAATGGTAAGCAGATGGCTGTTAGGAGGGCTTGATTGTTGTCTTTTGAGTCCAGAAAGTTCATGAGAATCATATGGTTCATTGTTTTATTTTAAAACATTTCTGCACCTCACAAGTTATTCTACATCCTGTCATTCAACAAGTTTTTAAAAAATTTTAATGTGTCCAGTCTTTCAATGCCAGCCCCCCCCCCCCCAACTCCCAAACATCTTTTGTAATGCAGTCCATTTGCTATCACAAAATACTAAATGGTCCCTCTACTCCTTATAATCTTTGCCCCCCCCCCCCTCTTGAAATGTAAGCCCCATTTTTTTAAATTTCCTTTAAATGATAGGATATCCCTCCCCCACCCCCTTTTTATTCCATTCTTAGGTTGAGCTAATCAGTCTGAAGTTATATTTAATAACTGAAGAAGAATATGCTTTTTCTTTTGTCCAAGGGATTCAGACAAAAATATTTGGTTACAATCAATTGAAACAAACCTACTTTCACTTTAGTTAAACTCCCAGCTGCTAGTTATGAGATATTGAGTTTGAGTGTGGAAGTGTCACAAGGAATGTCTATGCTAGAACAGCAGCTGAGTCCACTATAGAACCTAAATTACTCAATGCTAGAACAGTAGCTGAGTACACTATAGAACCTTAATTACTCAATGCTAGAACAGTAGCTGAGTACACTTTAGAAACTAAATTACTCAATGCTAGAACAGTAGCTGAGTACACTTTAGAAACTAAATTACTCAATGCTAGAACAGCAGCTGAGTCCACTATAGAACCTAAATTACTCAATGCTAGAACAGCAGCTGAGTCCACTATAGGACCTAAATTACTCAATGCTAGAACAGTAGCTGAGTCCACTATAGAACCTAAATTACTCAATGCTAGAACAGTAGCTGAGTCCACTATAGAACCTAAATTACTCAATGCTAGAACAGCAGCTGAGTCCACTATAGAACCTAAATTACTCAATGCAGCACACAACCGTAATTTATTAGTGTGATAGGATGAAAAAATAATTGATAGAACCGTCATATAATCTGTCTTACAATCTTTCATATAATAAGTCATATAATCCATCCCTGTCCCAGAATTTTTCATCAAGATTTATTGATTTCTTCTCATACTTTCTCTCAACCCCAAAACGTGTTCAGTTGTTGGCATCATTGTATATTAAGATGTGTTTTGGTGATTGAAATGACTCCCCAATGTTTCTGCCACCCTCTAGGCTAACGTGCCGCTCGGGGACTGTGGGCAAGGCCGGCAAGGAGACCAAGAGTGAGTTGCCCATCATCAGATTGAAAGCCAGGCGACAGACAGTCAATATATTACCACTTGATGCCTACCAGTCTTTCATTCAGGTTTGTCCAGCACTGTTCCACTCACCCTCCATTGCAGCATCAGTTTTTAAGTTGTTGTAGTCAACATAGCATAAAGTTGTTGTCACAACATGACTTTACTTTTTTTATTAATGAAATGGGTACAACATTGTTGATAAAAGTTTGCATACTTTACGGAAAGTTTTTAAATGAAATACATTTCTGAATAAAAACTAATTAAAATAAGAAAAATTAAAATTCTTTTTTGGCTCTTGATAAATTTTGTATTACCTGATTAAAACAGACTGATCATGATCATTTTATTTGATTTAACAAAGGCCAAGGTAGTCACTCTATATTTTTTACTTCACTTTGATAATTAAATTTGTTACTTGCAATTTCACTGAGCAATATGTCTTTTTGTTATCAACATTACTGCCGCTTATTTATTAAATTTTGTGATTAGAGATGTATGTGTGTTATGTTGTTGGACACATGATTGGGTCTAAATCTGTGTGCCTGCTTTCTCTAGTATTTAACCAGTGACTACAAACAGCTGTGCCAGATGTTTGAGCCCCTCCTGGCTGTGAGAGAGAAGGAGGACTTTGCCACCAGCCTGGTCCACATTCTACAGAAGCAGAGCAAGGCCTGCGAGTTCCTGTCAGACATTGTCATGGAGGAGATCTCCAGGCTGGGTGAGGACACAGCCTTAGAACAACAAGAGTTCTATAGTTCTTGATTACTCTCATGAGCCACGGCATCCTTTAAAAATTTTCTTAACATTTCCCACTTGAACGTTCTCCCTGAATACTGTGTCGTCATCATGATCAATTTTTGACATTCCTTAAAATCTTTTGTTTCATTTATCTCAAAGATTTTGTGGATAACTAAATTTAGATCAGTGGTTCTTAACCTTCCTAATGCAACGTCTCTTTAAATACAGTTCATCATATTGTGGTGACCCCCCCCCCCAACCATAAATTTGTTTTCGTACAATTCATACTTACTTTTCAGTGATGAGTGGACTGCTGATGGTTTTTCATACTGCCATTTATTATTTTTGAATATTTTTTTAGCAGTCACTCTTGGAATATGAGGATGGTTTTAATAAGCTTAATTTACCTAAAGCTATCTGTAAGCCTAGATTTAAGGCAAAAATATTATCAACATACACTGTTCAGTAATATCTTGAGATAATGTGTCAATCGAGTGGAGGGAACTGTTTGCTAATGAAATTTATGATGATGTCTGCAGATGATGAGCATTTGACTTTCAGAGGGAACAGCATTGCCACAAAGGCAATGGAGGCCTACATGAAACTAGTGGGGGAGAAGGTAAATTTGTTCATTAGGTTCATATCAATGTAAACAGTAGGTGGGGGCGATGAAATAATTTCAACATGCTATGATATCTTTTGTGCCAGTTGCACTGTCTGAATGATTGGTCACCCCTTTGAACCAAATTAATTGATTTTGTTAAANCATTTTTGATGATGGATGGAGGGGGGGGTGGGGGGGATTTTTTTATTTTATAAAAATTGAAATGAGTAAAGCAGTACGGGACAACCTGAAAAAAGGAATGCAAAAAAAATGACAACAAAACAATGCAAGTGTTGGCAAGGAGCCTTTGTCAGTGAACAAGCAACAGAAAAAACAGAATTAAATAGAAATAGCACTTTGCTGAAAAGTAGTATCAGAGAGGGCATTTCCTTTTTTGCTAACCAGATTGCAGTCTCTCCCCCCTCCCCCCATTTTCTAACCATGTTATTTAAAGGCAGTGGCGGCCAACCCAAAAGCCTTAGTTGGCCACTTTGAAAGTGAGTAAACCGTTGGTGGGCGGCACATCATTACAATAAAACAAACACCCACCAAATCCTGTATAGAATTATAAACCCGTAGTGAATGGACGTCATGAAATGCCAAATAACACAACAGAATCAAACCAATGCACGTCATTTCATTTTTTATCTCACTTATCTTTTTAAAATTGATTTCTTTGTCAATTGTATAAAGAACCAAAAAGTTTATGGGAACAAATCTGGCATGCACCAACCGCATTTCACTCTTAAATAGGTCCATAAAACTGTTATTGTTTTTTTTTAATACCTTTACATTAAATAAATATTTACTTTTTATGTGTTCCCTTTCCTAGTACCTCAAGGACACGCTAGGGGATTTCATCAGTCAAATGATCCAGTCAACAGACGACTGCGAGGTTGACCCCACTAAAGTCAGCACACCCCAGCTCCTGGTCTGTCAGCAGAAGAACCTTGACATGTATTCCAATATGGCCTGGGTCAAGGTCATCAACTCCTTCTGTTACTTTCCCAAGTAAGTGTCATCATTTGCTACATGCCAAAAGATGACATTGTGTTGCCTGACAGGCTTGCCATCAAGGTTGTAAAATGGATGGGGTGACGTTGGTTGAAAATATCTTTTTTTTTTTAAAGAATTTTTTTTAAAATCTTGAAAACAATGAAAGAAAGAAAGGTCAAGGCTAATGATATTTTGTTTGATAGCAGAACTGCGCCTAAAGGTGTTTTTTTACCTGTGTGAAGAGGATAAATGTGCGCCACAGTATACATAATTCTTTAAAATTTTATTTCTAATGAATATTTAATAATTCAATTCGGTTCCGTTTCCCATTGTTCACCCGAGGCAAGTGACTCGTTGGCCCCACCCTTGGCCCCGTTGGTCCCACCCATGGCCCCGTTGGTCATACCCTTGGCCCCGTTGGATAGAACTTAACGGTTTTAGTTGAGGTGGAGATTGACATGAGAGAAATGCAGCCATTAACGCTTTAAAACCTTGTTGTCCACAGTGAGATGAGGGAAGTGTTCTCCAGCCTGAGGAGTCGCTGCAGTGACCGTGGTAAGGTGGACTACAGCGACAACCTGATCAGTGGCTGCATCTTCCTCAGGTTCCTGTGCCCGGCCATTCTCTACCCGAGCCTGTTCAACCTGACGCAGGGTAAGAGGGTGTTCGATCTGCTTGCTCTTGTCTTAGGTCACATGAATTAACATTGCTGTTCTATTTCAATGAACTAAATTACTTATTCTTATTTATTTATTATTTGGGGCTGTTTCCCAGCCACATGACCGCCCAGTTACTGCTAGTGAAAACATACCAAAATTTAAATGAAACACGTCAGAGATAACATATGAAAAAAAACTCATCAGCTTTTCTTAGATTTTTTCATTATTTTAATACATCAGAATAAATGTTTTCTTTTACACAGTGCTACTGTTAGTGAAAAATTACCAAAGTCATTCAAATGAATGTCAGATATAACATGAAAAGTCCTAGTAATCTTTTCTGTATTTTTTTAACAATTTATCTTAGTAATTTAGAATGTTGTTTTTAACATCATGCTACATAAATACTAAAATGCTGATTATGAATAAATGACACAAGTGAAGTGTGTCTGATTTTAATAAAGAGTTAAAAACTATGTCTCAGTCCAAAAAGTTTTAGAATTACCTGTACAAAGAGAAATAAATGATTGGAGGAGAAAGGGTGAAATTTTTGTGTAACAATTAAATTTTGATCTTGTCTAAATGTATTGACTCAAGTTTATTTATTTTTAATGGTTGACAGAATACCCAAATGAAAGGGCCTCGAGGAATCTCACACTGATAGCAAAGACCATTCAGACCTTGGCCAACTTTACTCAGTAAGTTTGTGCTGTCCTTGTGTTTGGTGGAAGGAGAGCCCATGAAATGGATCAATCTAGAAACAGGGGAAACTACTCTAAAGGCTTTTCAAAAGTTCTAATGAGCAAAAGTAGCTATTTTAGCATTAAAAAGTACTTTTAATTAAAAAAAAAAACGTTTGTATTATTTGCATTCATCAATATGCTTTGATATTTTATATTATATGTCATTTCCTATTAAAGCTCATTACAAATAATCAACGGATACAAAATGTATATGTTAGGTACCAGTTGTATTAAGGGAACGACATACATGTATTTGCCAGATTCAAGGTGTATTAAGGCAATGACTGTACTATGCTTGGAATTATATCTTTGATTAATGTACGGATGGATTTATCATGTGCCCCCATCACCCCCCCCCCCTTAAACCACACACACACCTTTTTAAATGTGTCTTCACAATCAAAGTGGCTTCTGAAGGCAGCCTGTGTAATGTGTCTGTTTGTGTGTGTGTGTGTGTTTCCCTATGGGCCTGTTGTCCATCTGTATGTGTGTGACAGTCTATGCATGATTTAGCATTCATAACTTGTCCTCCACAGGTTTGGTGGTAAAGAGGAGTTCATGACGTTCATGAACACATTTGTTGAGAGGGAAGCCCCTCAGATGAAGTCTTTCTTACACAAGATATCTGTAAGTGGCAAACACATCTCTTTAGCATAGACATCTTTCTTACACAAGATATCTGTAAGTGGCTAACACATCTCTTTAGCATAGACGTCTTTCGTACACAAGATATCTGCAAGTGGCAAACACATCTCTTTAGCATTGACGTCTTTCTTACACAAGATATCTGTAAGTGACAAACACATTTCTTCAGCATAGATGTCTTTCTTACACTAGATATCTGTAAGTGACAAACACATTTTTCTAGCATACAAGTAATCGTCTTGGCTTCTGTTGCTATGTGGATTTCATGGGATGGTCCCTAAATTAGAGAAGTCACTCAATAAGGCCACCATCAAATTACAAAGAATTTTACCTTTTTTTTTAAAAAATATATCCTAAAGGTATATGATGATTCAAAAATACTAATGGCCAATCAGTAAGACGCAAAAATTGGGAACCACCAGGTGAGATGAAGATGGTGAATGTTTTTCACTACGAGCCATTGGCCCCGGTGTAGTTGGGGGGGGGGGACCATTAATCCGACGGCTTCCACCGATTGTGCACTGCTACTACATATTTTCATCACGTTTATTTTTCTCAATTTGAACATGGAAATCTGGTAAGGCGGGCTAGGTGTTTAGCTAAATAAGATAAAAGCCAGCTTTCCTTGCGGCACTGACAACATTAAGTGTTCCTACATTCACGCACCTCTCCCTTTCCCAGAGTCAAGAAGTGAGCAACCAGTTCCTACAGTTTGATGGATACATTGACCTGGGTAAGGAGCTGTCTGTGCTGCACTGCCTGCTGCTGGAATGCATGGAAAAGTATTCTGAGGTTTGTGGATAGAGCCTGTTTGCTGTAATGAAATCTTAAAGGGTGATATCTGCTTGTATAGACTCCACCGTGTGAGCTTAGCCAGTTTTTTTTTTTAATTCTTACATTTTGGTGGAGGCAGATGGGGGTGGGTGGTGTCTAGAAACCTAAAAGGCATTCTTCAATATTGCACCTTACTCCCAATGGACTTAAAATGGCTTATTTATAGAAAAGCCTTTTTAAGTATTTTTTTTAAAAATGTTCGTTCAGTCCAGTTGTTTAATGAATGTGGTCCTATTTTTTTAAAAAATATTCCTTTAAAAAAATATGTTATTGCTAAATTTAAATTGAAACTTTGTGTGTCTTGTCAAGAGAACTTTATGCAAACCAAATTTTAGTGCTGATACTTTGGTTCATTCATAATCTTACCAGACATCAGGCAAGCCTTTTGAGGAACTGAGCAAGATTCTGAACTCACTGTCCAATGCCCAAGATGACCCTACGGTTGGTCAGAAGAAACCCAACAGGAAGTCTCAGATCTATGACAACCTGGTCCACATACCGAGTCCTGCCAAAGAGGCCCCCCAAACCGGGGTCAAGATACCCTACACCAAGCCAAAGCCTAAGAACGCCCTGGCCACTTCCCCCACAGAGGTTCTCATCGACATGCTGCGGCACTGCGGCGAGTCCACCGAGGACATCCCGGCCCTGGCCAACCGAGGGAAGCCGCCACGGGACAACACCAAACCAGGGGAGGTAACTGCCTCAAATTCCTCTCTTTTAAGTGCCACCACTTCCTCCTCCTCCTCTCGCACTGTGATAAAAGCGGCCCATGAGGTGTCCAGTGTCTCCAGGGTCGGCGCAAGGAAAGTGTACAACGAACATTCTATCAATGAGTCGTGGACCCAGATTGTTAGTGCGGCCGATAGTGTCAGTGGGGAGTTTGTGGACCTCATCCCGTTCATGGATGACGAAATGCAGAACTCATCCATGGAACTGGAGAGCAACACCAATGGCAGTCAGGTAATTTGGAGTGCAAGGAGGAGGTTAGACAGGTTCTCAAATTACACTGAAAGGTGGCCAGTAAAATATATCTTTTATTTCTTTATTTTGACCGTTTCCCAGACAGACAAAGCAAAGTTTTCAATAGATATAATTTGAGTATACTTATGAGCTCTTGTAAATTAGATAAATCAAGGTTAATGGCACTGGAGATGTTCATTGAATGGCCAATATGTTAAATCTGTCCAGGACAGAGAAGAGCATTATTTAACCACAGTTGAGGTGTAAATCTTGATATTTTATAGTCGCATGAATGGTTTCATGTTTGATATTCAATGTAACATTTTAACCCTGCAGCCACAGGGTCTTGTGAACTCTTCTCAATGCCACCAAATTTATCAATAAAGCAATTGTAGCATGAGCCCTATATCAATCTCTCAGGGTGGCATGGCAGGGTAGCATGGCACCTTCTAGATTATGTACCACACCACTGAATATAATACAATGTTGTTTGAAAAATGTCAGTTGTTGCAAGTGATTTTTTTCTTCCCCCCCACTAATATTTGGTAGCATGATCAGTAGAATTCGTCAGATGGTTGATTTTCTAACAAGATTCAACAGTTTGATCAACATCAATCCTATTAACTTGAGACTTAAAACTGAAGTCCTCGCTCTAAATGTGGGTCACTCAACTAGGTTCATCTGTCACAATATTTGTTAAGCTGTTTTAATATCAGCTTTATAAATCATGCACAGAATCTTTGCTTGAAAATTTAGCAGGTCAAATCCAGCTGTGACTTCATCATGGTTTTTATGTTACATAGACAATAGAAACAAATGCTGAACCGACAGAGCATTTTTAGTATCTAAAGATTTTTTTATTTTATTTAGTGTGCTAAATTCTAACATACTACTAAAGCAATGAAAATTTCTATTAACATTTTAACTGCTGTATAACTGGGAGAAACAGTTCCTGGGTTTATAGTTGTTAAATGTTGCTTGCTTGTTTCCTCATGTAATGTGCAACAGTGCTTCTCAAACACTAGGGCAGTTGGGCAAAAAAAAAAAATACTGAAGATGTTAAAAGGGATAATTTCATAGAAAAATCTGAGATCAGTGTTGACTTGTAAGTTACTAGGGTCTTGGCCTGCAAAGTCACACAAAAATAAATTGATTGCATGACTAAAATTCCAGATTTTCTTCTGAATATGAAACAACTTGTTAAATATCCCCACAAGAAACATGCCAAGTTTTGATTCCTCTGGAAACAATTTTAGATACCCTGATTAAGGGTTGTGTTTAAATTTGAACATTCAATGTTTGGAGCAATCAGCTGATAATGAATTTTTTTTTTTGTTTGTTGTGGTACACAGGTTCTATTAGAAGACTAGAATACTGCTGTAAATAAGCAGGCAACACTCTGCTCAGAAAATTATATTAACTAGGCTTTTGAATCATTTAAGTTTATAAAATATTTTGGACAATGTTATTATGAACTTTTGATCTAAGCATTCAAAACCTCTCTTTGCTGTTTGAGAAGCACTGTTTATTTTGCTGGTGTTCCAATCCTACAAATATCCTGGCTGACCAGTTTCAGCTTCATCATATCCTTGCTGACATTCGTGCAGGTTTCCCTAGGTCCTGGGTCAACGATAACGTCATCTGGATATCAGTCCCTCGGTCACAGTCATTCACAGTCTGATTCCCCCGTTGACTCGTCAGGTCATCCCCAGCAGCTCACAGAGTTGACTCGGGAAATCACACGGTCACCCGTCATATACTTCCCGGCAGCTGTGAGTTTTTGTGACAATATTTTCCCATTGTGTTCACTATCTCAGGTCCCTGGTCATTAAATTTCTTTCAATCATTTGCTTCTCATTTTTTAGTTGGAGTGAATTGTTCAAAAGATATCAAATGCTTTCTTTATCTTTACAAGCATCAAATTTTAGATAAATTTTTTTAGATAACACATTTTCATAATCTGATCATGTGGGATCAAGGGCTTGTCCAGGGAGCGTTTGGGTGGTCATTTGTCTAAATTCTTCATGGGATGTGGCATATGTATAAACACACACACACACGTTGTGCACAATATCATGGTGAAATGGTTTTACAAGATAGTTGCTGTATCTTTGAACGAGGTAAAAATAGAATGTAATTATCTCTGAGATCCCCTATAGGTTGATGGTTGATTTCAGTGCTGGGGACACATAAAGAAGAAATGTAGTGAAGCTCTTGAGGACAAATCCTATTTTAGTTAACATTGAATGGTGTTTCAGAGGAAAGGGCCTAGGTTTCCCCTGTGTGTAGCTGTGTGTAGCTCTAATCACTATTAACTGCATCAGTTTGTTCTAACAAAGACTAACTTACAACATCTGCAAGTGTCTGCTCCTGTTTGTGTTCAGCCACCAAGTCATGTTGAACCAAGCAGTGTGAACATATTCTTTAAGCACACTTATTCCTTGATGGCACATATTATACATGTTATTTCACAGTGATCCTTAATATTTCCTTCACACTAAATATCGGATCTCACATATCCAGAACTGGTTATTTCATTTCATTCAGACTCACTTGATGTTCTTTTAAGGCATAGACAGTACCTGCAATCAGTCTAGTCAACATCCCTACTTGGTACAGTATAGACAGTACATGCAATCAGTCTAGTCAACATCCCTACTTGGTACAGTATAGACAGTACATGCAATCAGTCTAGTCAACATCCCTACTCAGTACAGTAGTGCATGACCTGTTTTCTCATGTTGTTTAAACCCATCCATGTCTATGATATTAGCCCATGATTGGTTTGCTCCGTTAGTGCATCTCATGCTGTATACACCCCATAATGACTAACCGTTTTGTCATTTATTGCATCACATATCAACATGAGTGTAGATTGCCCATATACTCCTTATATACACACTATTGTTGCACCAGTCTTCTGAGCTGTCATTCTCTGCCTCCACCAAGCCCTTGTGCCAATAATCCAATTCTTGTTTAACAAACTTCACAGGCTCCCTCCCCTCAACCTCTTGCGTTTGCCAACCCGTTGTTCAGACACCAGCAACAACAGGCAAGGACAGGCGGGGCAACCCGAGGAGGTGGAGGCGGCGCAACCAGTGCAACACACCACGGTATGACCCTGAGCCAGGCCGAGACAGTCCGGCGAGTGTCCAGCGACTCGTCACTCAGCAGTGAGGATGGTGGTGCTGAATCTCAACACCAGCAGACCACCTTTGTTAAAACAATGAGCTCAACAACTTCGGACTACCACTCATCAATAGCTCCGCTGAAGATGTTGTCCCAGCTGTCCAGCTCCAGCAGTGATGACAGTTTGAATGGAAAGTCAGCCTCCAGTGCAAACATTGTGACTTCTCTTGGTCAGAGCTCATCAAATTTTGTTCACTCAACCTCTGCCAACTTCAGCTCGCCTCAGTCTTCCTCTAAAATGTCCCCTGCCATGTCTTCCCTGAGCAACTCTGCGATGAATGGCTGCAGCACATTTCCGCGGAGATACCACCGCCAGCAGGACCAAACCAGCAGCTCCAATGACATAAGCCCACCGCTTCCACCGCGTGAGGCTGTGGGCAGTCTTGAGCCAGCCACAGGGTCATTGTCCAGCAAAGGCCCAGCCTATCACAGACA
This sequence comes from Lymnaea stagnalis, assembly GCA_964033795.1. Classification (NCBI taxonomy): domain Eukaryota; kingdom Metazoa; phylum Mollusca; class Gastropoda; family Lymnaeidae; genus Lymnaea; species Lymnaea stagnalis. Next base: position 102,733 of record CAXITT010000709.1, on the reverse strand, counting down.
GTTTTCTAGCCCAGTGTCTAATGTGCCAAGTGCCAGACAGCCATCGAGACCCTATCAAAATAGAGCTGGCCTGACAACGACCCCTACGGGTCATGTTCAACAAAGAAATGTTGGTGGGAAAATCCCACCTGTACCTATCGGCTCAAACGTGGATAGCAACAAAAGCCAGGGACAAACTGGTCTGCAGAGTTCATCGTCTAGTCCAGCTGTTGCCCCGCGAAGCGGCAACAAGACTGGTCACAGCATGACCCAAACTGGCTTCACAAGTCCTGCTAGTCATCATCGACCAGATGGAGGACATCTGGCCAGTCCGGCTGTGTACAGGAGTAACAACAATGGCAGTAGCACAAACATAAATTCCACCACTGTAACCGCAAATTCAAATTCAGTGAGTTCCCGAACACAGATGGTATCCCATAGACCCCCAGTGTCATCTGGAACCACAATGTCCACTGGCTGGCAGATTGCCCAGCATGTTGAGAGGTCAGGGTCTTCTCAGGAAACTAGCAGTAGCAGCAGCAGCGACTCCTCCCCTCAGAGTCTTGTGCGGTCAACTCAGCACAACACTTCCAGCATGCACGAGTCCAGCAGTGCTCACAGCATTAGTTCAGCCCCATCGTCCTCCCAACCGTGGGGCTACACCCCCTCACACAGTGACTCCAACAGCTCTATAAGCAGTCTGACAAAACTGAACCCCAGAGCCCCTGTCAGGAGTGACTCTAGTGGCTCGCTGGGTGGACTCAACATCTCCAGAATCTCACAGACTCCCAGTGACTCGAACAGTTCAATGAGCAGCGGGAATAACAACACTGGGGGCTTATCAAACACATCCAACCCCAATCAACTGGATAATCTGGGGCACTATATTAACCATCCGAATCCAAACGCTTTTAACACGCGACTGTCCAGTATTAGTGACAGCCAGATACATACCAGTTCTCTTCAAACTAACCCACTGCCCCAACCACCTGCATTTTTAACCTCGAAGTATTCAGTGGTCCATCCATCTAGTCCACGAACAGAGCGGTCAGCTTCTTATCACTCGGCGACAGACTCTGTCAGCTCCAGTTCCAGCTCTCGGTCTGCTTACACGGTGTCCAGGAGTATGGATCTGGGGTACCTGAGCAAGCAGCGCGGAGAACCACTGAAGAGGGCATCGACAGACTCGACACTCAGTCAGCCCCCAGGCAGCCTGTCACCAACAGGACCGGGCCCCTCGAGGCCCCTATCCAGGGAGGACAGCAGTCAGTCTGTTTCATCCAGTGCAAACAACACTGCCAACAGGAGACTGTCACCGCAGTCCACTGTTCATATGGGGATTAGCTCGGTGCAGAGGAAGCTTCAGGAACAAGAGAGAACAAAGCAAGAGGTATGATCAGTAACACTGTGTTATCTAACTTAGTAGTTCCCACCCACAAATGTGGGCATTGAAAATATCCACTTCAGTATGTTCACATCTTTATGATGTACAGCCATTTTTTTATTGCTTTACAAACCTGTGTTTATCACTCATTCAAAAACCAAATCTTCAAATTTCTTAGTTCCATTCCATCAATATCCAATAATCCAGGTTCTTTCCATCAATATCCAAAACCCAGGTACTTTTATATAAGATCCATTAGTCTTGTTTTTATTCTATAAATATTATCAATCACACATGCTCCTGCGGCTAGCTTGTTATTTTCAAAAGTATTTCTACTTCAAATGTCACTTTTCATTTTGATATCTCTAATATTTCATTGATCATTTTCTGTAAAAACAATATAGCTTCACTCCATTTTTGTTACATCAGATAAACATTCAAATTTTTAAAAAGCCGGTATTCAAATCCCTTAGAAGTGTACACCTTTTATCTTAAGACCAACACCCACTACATAAAAAAAATTTAATTCCCTTAATTTGGCTTGGAAAGTTTTACTTTTGCAAACTTGCTTACAAAATAGCTTAACTCTTTGAAGTTCTTAAGGAAATAATTCATGAATAGGAAAGTGTGGGTGCAAACATTGACTCTGTAATTGTAACTACAACTATAACATAAAAAATTCCTTGAAGTAGTGTTTCTCAAAGTAGTGGTCTGAGACCCAACATGGTCCACGAGCCTTGGATGAGCGGCGGCTCAACCTGAGTCAAGAAACAGAGATAAAGTTAAACAAAGTTAAGCAGCCATAACAAAAAAAATGTATAGGGCCAGCATTAAATGGTAGCAGTTAATCAAGTCCTCTCACATCGGCTGATTGGCGCTGATTGGCGTGTTCAAAATAGTTTATGACAAATTAAGGGTCACGTAATATGAAAATTAAAAATCAGACCTGTCGGTGTGGGAAAATAATTAAATCTTAAAAGTTTGGCAAATGCTGCCCTAAAGGAAGCCGTAAACATGGGAAGTTAGTTCTGTCAAAAAGTCAAATAATTTATTTATTAATGTAATTTTTTTTTCTCCCCATTTCCTTGTCTATGATAGTATGAACAGGAAGTGCATGTCCTCCGCCAGCAGCTGCTCGAGGCTCAGGAGAGGCTTGCGCAGGCCGAAATGAGGCTGCTTGACCATGAGGTGGACACTCACAAACTAATGGACGAGTGGCAATACAGACTGGTGGAGTCGGAGGAGAAGATGAGGAGACAGCAGGCGGAGAAGGACGAACAGATGAAAACCATTATAACAAGGTAAGAGCCAGATGACTTGCCTGGAGGTCGCAGTGACCCTCGGTTGCACCGGTGGGCTGGTCAAATCCAAGGCAGTCCCTGGAGTCCTGCCTTACTTCGTTGTGTATAAACACACCTGGCTTTTGTTATTGACCTGGCTCAATTTCTCGTGATCTAGGTGGGAAAAGTCAAAGAGAAAAAATCCTTACGGATAATTTCTATAGAATAGATGTGAATGGCCAGTTTTAAATTAAACCAAAAGACAAAATGTGAGCTGTCGAGGCATCCACACAGCTTTGGATGCATCCATGCAGCTTTGGATGCATCCATGCATTTTTGGATGCATCCACACAGCTTTGGATGTATCCACACAGCCTTGGATGCATCCTCTCAGCCTTGGATATATCCACACAGATTTGGATGAATCCACAAAGCTTTGGATGCATCCACACAGCTTTGGATGCATCCACACAGCTTTTGATGCATCCACACAGCTTTGGATATATCCACACAGCTTTGGATGTATCCACACAGCTTTGTATGTATCCACACAGCTTTCTCAGCTAAGCAAAATTAGTCAATGAACTAAACACAAGAGTAAACATCAGCAACAGCCAAACTATAAGGTGAACTTCTGTGTTATCTTCTGCTAATCAGTGTGGTACTTTGAGCATCAGCAGCTTTAGACTAAGTCTGTTTTATCTCCTTCCAGACTACAGACCATAGAGGAAGACCTTAAGAGGGAGCAGGCGGAGATGGCCAGTGCTGTAGAACACAAGCAGCAGGTCATTGAGGTCCAGGAGCAGCGTATAAAAAACCTGGACAAGGCCAACAACAAGCTGATCCAGGCACTGGCTGACCTCAAGGCCCGGGCGGCTAAAGCAGCGGCCCTGGAAAATCGTGATGAAAACAGCAACTCTGCCACATCAGCTCTATGCAATGGAGTCACTGTCACTAAAGAAATTGCTGGGTTTAAAACCAGTTCTTGTTAGTGAGCCGCAACAGAGTCACTCACGCAAGAAATTGCCGGGTTTAAAACCAGGTCCTGCTATGCCCTCACTGAACTTAATGGTAATAGTTTATCAAATTCTCTGACATATTAAAAATATTTGATGATATAGTAAGTGTCAAATAAAGAGAGCATTAAATCTGTCTCTGGTTTATGGGGCAAATGGGAAATTCAACCACTCTTAAAAGTTTGGGAACCACTACCCCAAAGGTTGCTGTAACAAATATTTTGAATACAAGGGGAAGTTAGTTGTGTCAGAACCCAAACAGCTGACAGATTAAGTAATTGTGTTCAGCTCTTTATGCATTTAGGTGTCTCCTCAAAATCCACTGGATGGCCAAATCCTGTGTAGGATAGATCAAGTGTGTTACTTCTCAGTAATACATTCTTAGTATAGGACTAAACCAGGGTCCATTTCGCCATGGCATTGCCACGCTTTGATATTTTACTTTTAAAATTAATGAGAAATGTTGATTGTCATTAATATCACGAAACCTCATTAAAATGTAACTGTTGATGCTGTGTTTGTGTGGTGCATTGTATGTGTGGTGCATTTTGTCAAGATTGTTAAGCAGTGAACATTTGTTTGCTATTAAAATTTAACCATTTTCATAAGGAAAATTTTGCGGAAAAGAAAACTCTAATATTAGACCCATTGTTTAATTCTGCAAAGCCTTAATCTATTACAAGTTAATGGGGCAGTGTTTCTTTTACCAAGTAAAAGGGAGAAGTTGTGTGAATAGGGTATTGGTACATGGTTTAACGATGGGGTAATGCACACAGTTAAATAAGGTAATGTACAAATTTTAAAGATAAGGTAATGTACACAGATGTATGAATAAGGTAAAGTTCAGCATTATTGTGAATGTTCAGCATTTGTAGATACATTTTTACTGTAAATGTTTTCATCATGGCAAGCAACAGTGTTTGTGCTTAAATATATTTGAATAATATAAGTTGGATCCTGGATTATTTTTAGAATTTTTTTATTTTTTTTGAAACCTTGTCAGAGATTGTACAAGACACAGGACTAAATGTAGGACATAACTGATGAAGAAAGCTGGTCTTGTTATTGTGTCCACAGCATTGTGGGGAAATTAATGTAAGAATAAAAATGTATGGAGATTTGAGCTCCTTTTTTTTTTTTTTTTGTATCGTTTTTTATGGTCACATCAAATAACCTGTCCTTTTGATTTTTTTTTTAATTTGGAATTTCCGATCAAGTTGCTGGGTTTTTTTATTTATTGCAAATTTTTTTTTTTTTTTTTTTTTTTTTTTTTTTTTTTTTTGTATCGTTCTTTATGGTCACATCAAATAACCTGTCCATTTGATTTTTTTTATAATATGGAATTACCGATCAAGTGGCTGGATTGTTTGATTTATTGCAAATCATGTCAATCCAGCTTTAATATTATCATGAACAAAAATTATGGTTGATAAATCTGTCAGATAATTAAAAACAGTGACCTTATTACATTTTTTTTTTTTGTTGAACTGTTGAACTATTGACTGCATCCATGGTCATCTACAAATATTGTTTTGTTTGCAGTCTAAAAAATGAAACCTGTAACTGACCAGAAAAATTGTACATAGAACTTACCACCCCTCCCCTTCCAGTGTGTGTTTAATTACAAAAAAAGTGAATGGTGTTAATGATGTCATGACACCACCATATATCACAGCATGCCAGGCCATCCACATTGAAATGCGAAACCCCACAATGTTTTTTTTTAGAAGCCCTAAAATGTCATGCCAACATACAATGTGATCCGGTTGATGCAACACAAAGCAATGAAACAAATTTTTCTTTTAAATAAAAATGTCAAAATCATTTTCAAATTGCTGTGTTGAAAATGAACTCTGTAGTCATACCATTACAACTGCTCACGGCCCTTCAAAGGGGCACCACTCACATTACTTGTCTCATGCCCAGTTATGAAGTGGGCCTGTATATTGTTTAACCGTATTTAAAAAAGTTCTTCACACTCATATAATGGTATAATGCGTACCCCTTTTTTTAAGGTATCATTTCCCCCCATATATAGGGCATTACGGGCGGTAAATAAATACAGATTATTAGTACATCGTCTTTTTTAGTTACAATTTTTTTTTTTTAATTTATCAAAAAGCACAAATGACTTGTATGTTCCACTAGTTAATTTTATTTACTAAACCAAATTTCCATCCAAATGTGTATATATATAAATATATATATTATAAGAAAACAGCTGTAACATAAAGGGAATAAAGTTTATGCTTGGCACATATGCAGTACATTAGAAGTGGAAGGGCCTCTAAGCTTCTGAATTATTTCTTCAATGTTCTCTCGCAGTCAATGCACTGTTTTTATCACTGCTCAGGCACTCAGTAAAAATTGACTATTGACTACAAATATTTATTTTTTTTCCTTTAGGGTTTGACAATTGATCCTCTAATAATTTGAAAGCACTGTGCTTGATAGAAGTGTAATTTCAATAAACCAGGCAAAAGGGAGATTATTAAAGTTTTAACTTCAACCAGTCAGACTAGGCTAAGATTTACTTGTTTTTGCAGGTTATTTATTGTGCTTGCATTTTCCTTTAAAAGCTTTTGGCTTTATATCAATTATTTCCAAGTATTGCAACAAAGAGAGACCTCATTTTCTCTGTGAACTAACTCAGCAATTTTATTTTTGTGTCTGTTATACAATTTCCTGTGTGATTTGTTCATGACAGCATAATAGTAGGCATCATTTGTATTATTATGAAGAACAATGTCAAATGGCAAGGATTGGATTGACTGTGGATAATTGGTTGACAGAAGCGGATGTTTTCTTAGTAATTAGATTAGGGGCTTCTCTATTTCTTTTCTTTATTTAATTAAATTACTATTTGAAAATCGTGTTGTTTTTCTGAATTATCTTGCCATAATAAATATTTTGTATTGTTAAATAATATATATATATTTTTTTTAATAGCTAAGCAGTTTAATTTGTTAGATTCTTGTGTGTTTATAAGAAACAAATATTTTAATGAAATTTTTTGTATGAGGCTGTGGTTTGATGTAAGTAATTATATGAATGAATCAATTCTTCTTGGAATTCCTTTGTGCACTTACCTCCCTTGTTTGTGCTATTGAGGCGGGTGGATACTTACCTCCCTTGTCTGTCAATTCTATTGGGGTGGATACTTGACTCCTTTGTTTGTATGGTTGGGTACTTCCCTTATGTGTATGTTCTATTGGGAAGGGAGGGGGGGGGCTACTATTTTTATGTTCTATTGGGGTAGGTACTTACCCCCCTTGCTTGTCCACATGATGATCTACTATTGTATGGCAAAATGTCTTGATGATGATCTACAATGGTATGGCAATATGTCTAAAAATGTGCAATAATAATTTGTTGGTAATGATCATAGTGGGGACAACCAAACAAGGGAAAAGGTAGATAACTTCATAGTTTTCATGCTTACTGAAGACCTAATGACAGATGAATCAATAGACAACCCTACTGACTGATGAATCAACAGAAAGACCTACTAACTGGTGAATCATTGGAAAGGCCTACTGACTGATGAATCAACAGAAAGGCCTACTGACTGATGAATTAACAGAAAGACCTACTGACTGATGAATCAACAGAAAGACCTACTGACTGATGAATCAACAGAAAGACCTACTGATTGATGAATCTCAAACATGTTTTTTTTTTCTGTCATTCAGTTTGAGTTCTGAAATAAATTTGACATTGCTAAATCAGGCAACTGATGTTGAACAGTTCAAGTTGTATACACAATTTTGTTGTTTTCTATCTGTGAATGTGGTCCTAGTTTTAGTTAGCCTTTGTGATTAAAACTATGACAAAAATGTCTGTTAAACTTCTATACAACTAAGGTCTATATAAAATGTGTCCTGCATACAACATAGTTTTGTATAAAATGTGTCATGTATAGAACATGGTTCGGTATAGAATGTGTCGTGTATAGAATATGGTTCTGTAATGTATACAAACATTGCTCTGTATAGATGTTTTTTTTTATACTAAAAAATTGCTCTGTTTATAAAGTGTACAATATTTGGATTGTTTTTTGCCAGCAGTTTCTGTGCTACTGCACAGATTAAAACTATAAAATGTGTGGGCTGTTTGTCTGAGGAAGGATGTTATTAATCCATATGCTTGTGGAGGATATGACGTCTCTGTACCTTATAATTGCAGATACAACATTTGCTGATTCGGAATATGCCCTGATTTAGAATATTGGCAGACTTTAGGATATTGGCTTTTTTTTGTAAATATTGGCTGACTTGAGGATATTTTCCTGATTTAGGATATTTTGATGAGCTAGAGGATTTACCGATTCCAAGCTTTTATTTCATTTTCCAAAGATAACCTTGTGTTTATCCCCCCCCCAACCACTCTCCCACCCTCCCCACCCTCTTTGCTAGATATTTCTTATGTTAACAAATCTAAACATGTTAAAATGTTGTGTAGAACATAAAAGGTTAACTTGATGATCTGTCAAAATGCTTTAAGAACAACTGAACTACTTTTGTGGGTGTGTGTTTACTTCATCAATGCATATCAGAGAGTTTGTACAGGTCGTGTAGTGGTTCCCAGGGAGCCAGATTTTTGTAAGCACTGTCAGAAACCTTGGGCCGTTGTTGTTCACCATTACGATATGTTGCATATGTTGCGTCCGTGTCCTAGAAATGTACTGTACCATACCACCATAATGTGATGATAAGTATTTCTCCTCTTTTGTCTGGCTGTAGAGCATTCAATAAATGATCAAGTTGTGTATATTCAGTTGCAATCTAGTGGACTTGTTCTTTTCTTTTGTTCATCTGTTGTTACCATGTGAGAGATTCCAATCACAGTAACAGGGGCGCTGTAAAGGGGGGGAGCAGTCTGTTCCAGGGGGCAATTTTTTTTAATTTTTTTTTAAAGGGCAGTTTCCGCAAACAGTAATTGTGTCTTCAATAAATTCGGCCTAAATCTTGCGGAACTAAACCTAGGTACTGGAACTGAATCTAGCCAGGAGACCAGACCCTAGCTACTAGACCTGACCATAGCTACTAGAACTGACCCTAGCCATAAGACCTGACCCTAGCTACTGGAACTAGCCCTAGCTACTGAAACTAAGCCTAGCTACTGGAACTAGCCCTAGCTACTAGAACTTATCCTAGCTACTGGTACTGACCCTAGCTACTGGACCTTACCCTAGCTCCTGAAACTGATCCTAGCTACTGGAACTGCACCCGTTAAATAGGCTTAAAAGAAGGGATACCCTTGGAAATGATGTGACATAAAATGGGGAAGGTGAGCATGACGTCATAAGTGTTACTATAGCAAAGAAAAGACATTTGAATAAAAATGAATGCCATAAGAAATAAAGGACCTGCCATGGTAAATACCTTGGAGGGATAACATTCTTTACCCACGTGCTTGAGATGTGTGTATCCAGTGGATAAGACTGTGAACAATCCCAACTGGTCGACAAGTACACTAAGGATTTTACTCTGCCAGTTACATCAGTCCAGCACCATCAATTTGTCACCGTGAAGTGACAAAGCCACTGTGCCTTGACCAGCCTATTTTGATAGAGTAGCAGCATTATTTATGTATCCTTAAATATTTAGAGCACTCAATTTGTGTTGCTTATATTTTAACTTAATTTACGCTTTATGCAAATTCAGGGGGGGGGGGGGGAAAAATGTCCCACCATGTGCTTTCCAAATGATGTCCCTGCTAAAAAACCCTATCCGTCTCTTTTTTTTATTTTTTTCTCGATGCAATACAAAGGGAAGGGGGAGGTTTGTTTTATTTGTTGTTGCTTTTTTTTTTGTGCCAAATGTTTTTGAAGATTTTTTATTTATTTATTTATTTTTTTTGGGGGGGGGGGGTGGGGCGCCACGGGAAATGGCGGTCCAAGACAAATGGCTAGTTTCAATTTGGCCTACATATATAGGGAGTTCAAGACGAAAGCAAGCAAATGGAATGGAAGTGTTGAAATGTGCGTGCCACCTAGGACTTCAGTTGAAACGATCCTCCTGAGCGGGATCTGAAGTAATAATTAACTGGGCATCGACATGAGTTACTCCTGTTGGTGCTTTTGGCTTTAGAACGTGCCATTAAATAAATGACGATAAGCAACTGCCCAGTCTCACAGATGCACAGTAATACAATCAGTGAATGCCAACAAAAATGTTCTTGAAGAATCGTCATATTCTCCTGGCTGACCCGGGCACTAACAGGGTATTGCTGACCCGGGCACTAACAGGGTATTGCTGACCCAGGCACTAACAGGGTATTGCTGACCCGGGCACGTACTAACAAGGTATTGTTGACCTTTGCACTAACATGGTATTGCTGACCCAGGCACTAACAGGGTATTGCTGACCCAGACACTAACAAGGTATTGCTGACTATTCCACTATCAGGCTATTCTCACCCTCTCCACTTAAAAGGTCAGCGTCGTACAATGTGAGCACAATGTCAGACGAATCTCTCTTCCGAAAAATTGGTCAAGTATGTCAGACTTGCGTTGTCAGTCTTGTATCTCAGAGCTATTGGTGTCCGTCCCAAAATGAACTTCTTTCTATGATGAGTTATCAGAAGATGAACTTTAAAAAGACACCTAAAGGCAGCTGATATTGAATTTCACCAAGTCATGGACTGGACAGTATTTAATGTTTTGAAATTTATAGCTGATTGGGAATTCCTAGAATCTCTCCCAATACTGTCGCTAAGCCTTCAATATTGTTTCTTACGATCGGTGTGTCTGTGGCTTCATGTGAGCGGAGCTTTTCAAAAACTAAGGCTTATCAATGACTATTTCTTCTTCTTCTATATCTTAAGGGCCCACGATCAATTTATTGATCATTTTGGCTCCTATGCATGTAGATGGGATTTGCAATGTTTCTGTTACTGGTGGTGATGAGGAAATTATGCACTAGGGGTTAGAAGGCTTGAGGCAATAGACACAAATGTGTCTAGTGTTGTCGCCTCAACTGTTCCTTTTGAAAGATGGTTCCAGTCCCTGATTGTCTTGGGCAGGAATGAGCAGCTCCTATACTGGCTTCTTGCTGGTATGAGCCTGAATTGCCTGTCATGGCCTCGTCGCTGTCTATGGGGGAGAGGGACGAGTTTCTGTTTAATACTGGAACAGTGGACCAGCCCATTATTTATCTTGTACATCATGGAGAGCCTGGATTGTCGTCGTCGTTTCTCCAATGGTGACCAGCCTAGTGTTTCTAGCATGCTGCCAACACTAGAGGTATTCCTGTAGCGGTTTAGGACAAAGCGTGCTGCTCGTCGCTGGACCGCCTCCAACCTGTCAATGCTCTTCTGGGTAAATGGGTCCCAGACTGAAGATGCATAATCTAAAATCGGACGGATAAAGGCTTTATATGCTCTTTCTTTCACACAGGAGTTGCCAATCTTTAGATTTCGCCTTAAGAACCCCAAGGCTTGGTTTGCTTGGTTACATACATTGTTAATATGCTCGTCCCAGCGGACCTCTCTTTGAATGGTAACACCCAGGTACTTTACGGAGGAAACTTGCTCAAGAATATGGCCGTGCAGTTTGTATTGGTAGTGTAGAGGAGTACAACTTCTAGAGATTGATAGTGTCTGGCACTTGGCAGGGTGAAATTCCATGTCCCAGCTCATCTCCCACTCAGCTAACAGATTGAGATCCTGTTGTAGCTGGTCCTGGTCAGATCTGTTGGCGATCGTCCTATACACTGCTGTGTCATCTGCAAACAGTCTTGCCTGTGATGTCAGTTTCTCCGGTAGGTCATTAATGTATGCTAGGAACAAACAGGGGCCCAGGACTGATCCCTGGGGGACCCCTGACTTCACATTGACAAAGGAGGAGCTTGTACCGCCCACCACTACTGCTTGGCGTCGGTGGCTGAGGAAGCTAGAGATCCATGTTTTAGTGGTGCCTTGAATCCCATATATCTGGAGTTTGTGTAGAAGCAAACTATGATTCACCCGGTCAAATGCTTTTGCGAAGTCCATTACTAGCACGTCAGTCTGCTTGTGGTTCTCCAGATTGGTCATCAAGTCTTCTACAAATTCGAGAAGCTGGGTCTCACATGACCTATTGACTCGGAAGCCATGTTGACAGTCATTGAGTATATTTTTGCTTTCAAGATGCTTCATGACAGAGCTTACGATTATGTGCTCCAACAATTTGCAGACGACGCTAGTGAGGGATATCGGACGATAGTTGGCAGGGTCGGAATGCTCCCCTTTCTTGTAAATTGGAGTGACATGCGCTGTTCTCCAGTCTGCTGGAACATTTCCTGTGCATAGTGACGATTGGAAGAGGATTGTCAGTGCAGGGGCGATTTCTTTGGCTAATTCTTTGAGCACTCGTGGTTTAATGTTGTCAGGACCACATGCTTTGTAAGTCGTCCTGATCTGGAACTACTATCACTTGAAAGTGACACGGCGAAGGATAATGATTTTGATCAAGGGATTGCCAGGTTTGCAGCTTTGAAGACCGGGAAAGGACAACTTGATATAAAATAAATTTAATGTAAAGATAACTATAACTTAACGTCTTTGCTGCTCTTAAATACATTTACCTCCTGAACTTTCATTAATTTGTTTTATTCTTGTCATTGTTATGGCTAGAAATACTTTGCCATTGTATGCTTGTAATTAGTTTTTGTAGTGTTGTGTTTGTTTTAAATGTGGTAAATTTTTGTTTATTTTTTGTTGACTTTGTACCGCGCTTCGAGCCTTTGTGGATGAAGCGTGTTTTAGAAATGAATTTTATTATTATTATTATTATTGCTATGCTGTAGACTTATTTTAACTAGAAGAGATCCATCGTGGAAGTTGGGGAGGGGTGAGTGACACCACGAGTTTACCGCACCGGGTGACACCAACCCTAGCTACGCCACTGCAAAGGAGGGAAACTGCAGTGAACTTCTACACGTGACTCCCAGGTAACCAATCAGATCGTTTGAAAGTCCTTGCTCGTCAAATTCTTTTTGTCACCACCTACGTTTCCAAAAGTAACCACCTAAATATGTAAAAATCTACTTTACAATGCAGCCATATACGCTGAGCGCTTGCAAACATTGTAAATGGTATGAACAAGGAAAGTTATTAAATTCAAATTTGTTTTCTTCTAATTTTAATTTATTTGGAGTCTCAATTAAATTAAGAATAATCTGTCTATGTAAAAAAAATTAAAAATATTATTCTTCACGCTGCATTTCGTCAGGGAAACGTATGTGTCTTACATGCTTTAAATATGCGTTTGTTTTTAAAAAATTAAACATTTGAAAGTTACTAAGAAATTACTTGTACGCCACGTTAAATTTGACACAATCTACACGACCAACGAGATCTTCTATCCCGTCCCCAGGCCACGACGAGATCCTTGAGTTTGCCGACCCCTGGTGTAGTGAAAAATGTTTGGCCTGAAATTTAGACAGGATGAATGTCTCTTACATAAAGTTTTAAATCATATCGCCTCACTAAATAATTGGTAAATCAAATATTGCACACGACTCTGCCAGTCACGATATTATTTCTTTTTATCAGAGCATATACAATTTGTCACGCCATGAACTCACTTATCTTATCGTATGACAAACACATTAGTGCAGTTAGTTTGAGGCTATTACATGCATATTCCAATAATTGCCCTAACGCGATTTGTTGCAGGTCGTTTGCGACACAAATAATTTAAAACCACTCTGAGTTAGATAGTCTATGAAAGCGTTTATAAAGCATTGTGTGGAAATATATTACAGCAGAACAATAATTTTGTTCGAAAATATGGCAGTCGGTTTTCAAATCCTATGAATGACAAAAATTATTTAAAATTTTGATGTCAAAAGTTGGAAAAGTTATTGCATTGTATTTGAATGATGTTTTTGGTATGTATTAATTGAACAATTTAATTAATAACTATTAATTCTTTAAAGTACAGATGTCATACAATTCAAAATAAAAATTTCAAAGTTTCACATCCTGGAAATAGAAATATTATATCGCATTAGCTTGTCTTTGGAGATTACTCTCTACATAATTGGCTGGAGATGAATGTATCAGAGTGCATTGTCCAGAAATTAACAATTCCGGAATTCGAGTATTTATTCTTCCCACATCAGGAGCTTATATTCATCGCCACCGTGGTCACGTCTATCATCACCACATTCACGATCGTGGCCAACGTGACAATGCTCGTAGCTTTGGTTCGATCGATCCTCCGAGATGGGAGGATTCTCACGACCAACAACAGCGTCATCACTCGGATTCTCATGTCTTCTCTAGCGTTCTCCGACACCATGACCGGGACGATCGTCATGACTTTTGGCATCGTGGAGATCTCCAACAACGGAAAGTGGATGCTGGGAGGCCGGGTCTGCACATTCCGTCTCGCCGTGAACAACCTCCTGTGCGCCGTGTCGCTGTACCACGTCCTGTGCATGGCGGTCGACAGGTTTCTGGCGGTGTGCAGGCCGATGACGTATAGGTTACTGACATCCCGTCATGCCTATCTGATGGTGCTCCTGGCCTGGGGTTTCCCTGCCGTGCTAGTCGTTCTTCCAGAGGCTGCTGGCCTCCATCACATTGGAGTTGAGGACAAAGTTCACTGCAATGAAATCAACCACCTTTGTGGGAGTATCTACAACACTCCAGCTTTGTTTTTAATATTCCCATTCGCCTTCTACGTACCACTTCTTCTAACGTATGTTCTCTACGTGATGATTCTGATTGAAATAAAACAGTTCCATGAACGAGATCCCAGGAATGTAGTTTCTAATGCTAACAGAACTACATCTTTCACTAAAAGTGCACCTTTCAATAAAACTACATCGAGTTCCATCGAAAATAGAACAACTACGTCAAGGGATTCAGGTACATCAACACGATCAGAAAGTTCCTGCTCCAACGTTACATATTCGAAATCGCAAACAGAGTTATATTCAGACCTACCTGATTTAAGGGTAACTTCTAACCGGCCCACAGATAGAAGCCTCGAAAACGAAATTCATTTCATTTCTAAACATGGCGCGGCGTCCATGGAAACAGTCCCCGGCAACAATGTAAAAGATAGTTCTTCTTCGTCCAAGAAGATCAACAGGAGCCTGAAAGCGTACCGCACCATTGGTTGCATTGTGGTGTGCTGTACCGTTTGCTGGGTACCGACTTGGATCACCGTTCTTCTTTTCATCTACGACCTGCACTTCATGCCCATCATTGGCGTGATAGGCTTACTGTGGCTGGCGTATTCTAACGCTGGACTGAACCCTGTCATTTACTGTTTCAATAAGTCGGTGCGACGCGCTGTCAGAGCTATGCTGCGATAATCCTCTTGATAAACGTGCTGACAGATTAACTCTTGGATAGTCTGTTAAATCAATAAATCATACTAACAAATTATCTGATACGTTTTGCTAGATTGTTTCTTTGATATACATTTTTATTTGTTGTTAATAGTTCCTAGACACGTACGAGACCTAAATCCTTTAATTATACCAGCCTTAAAAGATTGCACTCTTTGTTTGTGTTTGCATGTGCATTTAAATAATTTGTAATTTTTCATTTGCTGTTGATGTAGTTTTAATTTCTGTCTATTTGATTTTGCATTCTTTGCATGAATTTAATAATACAATTAAATATAATTTTTTATTATCACTATCTTTGGTATCGTTTTACTTTGTACACTGGTTTTCAGTCCTTTGTTGCATATTGCCCAACAATACATTTACAAAACCATACAACGGTACGTAACATCAGTTCGTTGTCTTCGAACATTTTAATTGGAATAATAATAATTCATGGGTATGACTGAGGTCCCTGAAATCATCCATGCGTAGCGATACACAAAGATCGCGAGATGTCTCCTATGACAACAAGACGGGTCTCTGCGCTGCCTTTCAAAAAATTTCTCTGAAACATTGCACTTCATATATAGATATAAATTCTGTTTAACAAAACTACGAAAGCTGTAGAACTTTTTAAAAATATTTCTTGACAGCAGCAATGTACACATAAAATAAGCTGATTATTAAAAAAAAAAAAGACTAAACACAAAATAAATTCCACTGGAATATCAAAATTGCCCATCATATTTGCAAAACAATCTTCATGACAGTAAAAATTATAGATATGTATTTTTGTAATCAGTGGCCTGTCGCTATAACCAATGATAAACAAACCTGAGATTACACTTAACAAGAGACCCAGGCCAAGCGAGGTCGTCCTGCAAGATCAAGAGTCCCAGGCCAAGCGAGGTCGTCCTGCAAGATCCTCGCACATTGACGGACATATTTAAAACTATTTAAGCGATGGGACACTTTAATCAAACAGGATCCAAGTGTAATTTCATGAAAGTATATTTAAAATAAAAAGTATATTTATCTATCTAGCCATGAAGAACCGAGAGGTTTTAAAGACTACTGCCAAGAAAGCTCTACATTTCTGGCCCACAAAACAAAACGAAAAGAAGAAAAGAAAATGTTTAAAAAATTAATTCATTAAATAATGTAAAAATATATAAATCTATGATACAGTTCTGCCACAACCCAACCACGACGTTATATAAAAGAGTATAAGGATAACTTTGTCTGCCCCTTAATTATGCTGCTGCCTGCTATTTCATGGTTTCTTATTACTTAAGTTTTAACATCCATTTGTTTTAACTTTTTTCTTCTAGAAGAACACTTAAAACATTTTTTTTTTAAAATACATATATTAGAAAAGAATCTGCCTTCAACGACTCCTAATTCTAGGTTCGGAAATGTACATGTTGTGGTTTAAGACTGCGTACAGCCTCATGAACAAACTGTGAAGAAAACCTATAAAGTGATCAACGAAATATTTCTAAAACTATAAGGTGTAAAGGAAACTTCTGCAAAATATATTGTGACCAGGAATCATTTCTAAGGCTGTGAGGTGAACAAGGGAAGGAGTCTAAAAATATTGGGGGTGGGGGGGGGGGGACAAGAAAACATCCTTAAAACTCTAACCTGACCAGGACATATTTCTAAAACTATCGTATTTTAGGAAACATCTCTAAAACAATGAGATGACTAGGAAAAATCTCTAAAAGTATAAGGTGACCAAGCAAAAATACCTATAACTATAAGGTGATCAAGTGAAGCCTCTATATAAACATCGCTTACAATGTGCACAGATGGCTGCTGGCCTTGTCTGGCAGTAGAGTTGGGGAAAGAAGAAAAAAAACAATGACCCTTGAAGGACATCTGATTTCAAAACCATGGAAAAATGTTTTGTCCTGGTGTTTTAGTTTTAATAATAAGTTAGGTTCCTCGGTATCAAAGAAACCTGCATATTACAAAAGAAATAACAAACATAACAACCCTGCCGTGATAAGGAATTAGGAAAATAACAACATATAATTGTGTTTTATAAAGTGTACGTCTAATATTATTGCCATCCACTTCTTCTCTTGAACTGCCTCACAGCTTAATCCAAAACTTAAGAATGGAATTAAATTAGACTTATTTTACAATGCAATCACAATTTTATAGTTATAGTTATAGTTTACAAAACAATTATGATATTTATTTTCTTGTTTCATTCGAACATAAAAATAGAATTTTTTTTTAAATTTCGGGACAGGTTTGTGTCTTGCCCCCAGGTATAGATTTTTTCAAACATCATGGACAGAAGTGTATGCTGAAAACGTTGTCTGTGTTACATTTACAACGGTTGCCACAGAAACAACCAAACAAATGGTTGCGCAGGAGGACAACCAACTCTATCACGTGATTTAACTCCGAGCAGAGACAGAATAGCCTACCCTGTGTTGAAACAAACCATGCAGTACCTGGTTGAACCCCTTCACGCGTCCCACTAATGCAGTGGTTCTCAATCTTTCTAATGCCGCGACCCTTTAACACAGTGCCTCATGTTGTGTCGACCCCTAACCAAATTTGTTTTTATCGTTGCTGCTTCATAACTGTTGGGTATATGGGTTTTCCGATGGTCTTAGACGACCCCTCTGAAAGGGTCGTTCGACCCCCAAAGGGGTCGCGACCCACAGGTTGAGAACCGCTGCACTAAATGTGTGTGCAACCCCATTTACATACCAACTAATAGATGCTTCTCGGTGCATTAGTGTGCGATCATTTAAACGCTGCATTCAAAAGCGTATCTAAGCACATTGAAATAAGCCCCACCCCCACCCCCCCCTCTCCAGGCAGACCATTACTGAAGCTGTTATTGTATTTGTCTAAGTCTTGTTAGCATCACTAATTCAACTGCGTGGTTTAAATTGGTAACTTTGGTTTTGCGTTGTTGTTGTTGTTGCTTTGTCTGTTTGGTTTTTTTTTTTTGGCGTTAAATTCAAAGTAACAAATACATTATCATAAAGCCTTTAAAGGGCAAAGTTATTAACATTTACCAAGATGAGTTGCATGCTTTTGAAAATGTTAATTTATTTGCATTTTTAGTAATTATTTTCTAAGAAAATAATTAAAAAGTTCATGAAGAACAGTAATAACATTTATTCGTAGCAATTATTTTTCGGTATTTTAACCATTAAAAAAGCATCAAATATTTTCCTTTCAATTCTCAATGATGATTATCTCACATATCTTGTAACTTGAAATTTGATGCAAAAATCTATGAAATAAGTTCCTTTTATTCTTCCTTTTCATTGCCTATGTGCTATTGACTTTTTATGTTCTGATTGAAATACATTCCTTTTCATTGCCTATGTGCTATTGACTTTTTATGTTCTGATTGAAATACATTCCTTTTCATTGCCTATGTGCTATTGACTTTTTATGTTCTGATTGAAATACATTCCTTTTCATTGCCTATGTGCTATTGACTTTTTATGTTCTGATTGAAATACATTCCTTTTCATTGCCTATGTGCTATTGACTTTTTATGTTCTGATTGAAATACATTCCTTTTCATTGCCTATGTGCTATTGACTTTTTATGTTCTGATTGAAATACATTCCTTTTCATTGCCTATGTGCTATTGACTTTTTATGTTCTGATTGAAATACATTCCTTTTCATTGCCTATGTGCTATTGACTTTTTATGTTCTGATTGAAATAAATTCGGGCGATATGTTCTCTGTGGTGTATTTATTTTCCTTCTTAATTTTTTCATTACCGTGTGAGCCATATTTCGCTAATTTATCGTTGCTGTATCGCTGACGGCTTCAGTGAGCAAATAAGAGACAGGACAGCCCGTCTCACAGATTTATTCCCACAGTACAGAATAGGGTTTAAAGCAGAAATTCGTAATGGATATCCAATTGAGCATCAAGCCCAACCAGAATGGCAAGTCGGTGTATTCCATAACAGTTAAAGCCGCAACGATGACTCCAAGGGGCAGCCAACACATCGTGAAACAGACCAAGATCGCGCCTATGGTTCTGTAGGCTTTCAAGTTCTGGTTGGTGTGCGGACGGTCGAGCTTTGGGTTACTTCTTGGCGTAGTTGTAATCGCTATGTTCTCAATGGACCTGTCGGTCCCAACTCGGGTGTCTTTAGTCCTGTAGGCAGTCAGTTCTACTGCAGATATTTTGAAAGCTTCAGGGAATTCCCTTTCTGCAATTTTAGGCAAGCCTTTCCCGGAAGGTTCAATGAAACCCGTTTTAAGATAATTATTTCGCCTCCTACTGAAATTCTGAATGTCGCGAATAATAAGGAAATACAAAGTATACGTAGCAGCCAACGGAACGTAGAAGGAAAGTACAGTCGAGACGCTTAAAACTATTTTATTGTAGATTCGAATACAAACTTTACTCGCCTCGAAAACCCGAACAAAATCTTCCTGCCCTCGCTGGTTCCAGCCGTTGATTGTAGGCATCAGAATGAGAACCACTGGCAACGACCAGGCTGTCCCAATGATAACGAACCCCACCTTCGTCGTGAGCACCTGGTATTTCAACGGTTTACACACGGCCATGTATCTGTCTATGGCCATACACGCTATGTGGAATATGGAGACCGAAGACAACATATTGTTGAGGTTACGGCGAGCCACACAGAGCCTCTGGCCCAACTCCCACTTTCCTTTGTTGATTAACTCCGCCAATGCCAGGGGCATCACCAGCACTCCGACGAGGCCATCGGCAAAGGCGAGTGACGTCATCAACATGGTGGCGATGCCGTTGTTTCTTGTGACGTCACCGCCGACGTTTTTACCGAACCTGACCAAGGCTGTGATGACCACGGTGTTGGCGATTATGGTGAAGCCGGCAATGGCCGAGAGGATCACAGAGCATATGATCGGAATGTTCACGGTGTTGGCGATTATGGTGAAGCCGGCAATGGCCGAGAGGATCACAGAGCATATGATCGGAATGTTCGGGTTTGTGCTAAGTATAAAATCATCTCCGTGGTTTTGTGCAGAAAAACTTGTCAGTGAGTCGTTCTTCATTGTGAATAATTTACTCAATGATTTCCCAAGATTTTGTCATCCCTGGGAAATAAATTTAAAAAAAAACAACAACAAATAAAACATTATTGAATTTATATTTATTTTATATCAAATAATGATTTTAAAAAATACAGAATAACTTCATTTCGAAAAATCCTTTTACTTATTTTGTGGTGTATCAACGGAGTATGTATGTTTCAAATTATTTTCAAATTTTTACTTACAAATTAGTTTACAAACCAAACCCACGTGATTTGGAGAGTAATATGTTAATGACATCTCAGTATATTTAGGTTTTTTGGGGGGTTATATTTTGAAATTTGTAATTTAAATAAAATCTTTTCAATAATTGTAGCTGAAATTTTGTGATTGTAAATTTGAACTGACTTCGATGTTAAAGTAAGAGCTTTGTCCCTTGCAAAAAAAAAATAATAATAATAAAAACTTATTATGCAATTAATGTAACGATATGATTATTTCAGCTTTAAAAAAATAAACTCAGAAAATACCCTTGACCTTCAGAAAGCGTAACAAATGAAGATCTCAACGCTATGAAGGAACCCATTCCTAAAAAAATGGAGTACCGGAAAGAAGAACTAAAATATGTACGCTAAATAGATGTAACACCTGAAATATTTGCACATTACCTAAAATTTTAAACGAAGTACCAATAGCCGAAATTCGCTATTCCGTCCCGGCTGGTCACGTGAGGTTGGTTATGACGCATACTTCCTGTTGGTTGCCATCTTAGTCGCCATTATTATCAATCGAGAAATGTTCCAAATTTTCAAGACTTTCATGTACCGGTAGCTCTGAAGAAACACGAAGAAAAAAAGTGACGTACAGCTGAAAGAAAGTAAGAATACATTTATGTTTATAATTTTATGGTATTTTAAAGTTCTATTTTTAATATAGTTCTATAATCATTAGTCTAACAGGACATGATCAAGATCAAAGTTGCTTTACTTTTCTTTTTTTTTGGCGGCAAATCAGCCACAGTACTGTCTTATCTGTAATTGTAATTTGATATTAGTCTAACTTATTGAATTTATAACAAACCATACTGGGTAAAAGTGTAGTTCAGGTGCGTTTATTATTTCTTAACGCTTTTCGTATATTTTATCATGTAAACTTGCGTGTATTCTTTATTAATTAAATACAGGCAGTTGTAGGTACTTTGATTAGAAAATTAAAAATTTTTGTAAAAATAAACCAATGGCATAGTTGAATAAAGCTAATTTTTTAAAGAATGATAACACCAAAATCATATTTTTTAGCTGTTGTAGTTTTAAAGTTATGAATTTTTAAAGTACAATTTAATTTGTCCTTTTTTAACATGGACCACATGAACCAAGTAAGTAAAGTTGAAAGTGATGACCCCAAATGAATATTTCCTAAGCTAGGTTTTCGACTATTTAAAAGGGGGTAGAATCACTAATCCAAAATGGCCTGTGCGACCTTTGCATAATGAGGTCAACGTTGAGAATTGTGAAAATGTTTCATGACACAAAATTTAAATATTGTTCGATTGCCATGAATGATACATCATTTTAAAGGGCTAGCCATAAGCTTTATAACAACACCAATTTTATCTTTCTTTCTTTTATAAACTGTAGTTATGATTTTTTTGTCAAATTTTTTATGCCCCTTATATAATCTATATATTTGACCCAAAAAACTTGTGACCCACTTTTCAATTTTTTCCACTTTTTAACCCATAACTTTTTTATTTTTAAAGATAAGGGTACCAAATTTTCAGCACATACTCTCAATGCAATATAAAACACAATGAAAACAAAAGTTGCACATTATAGAATATATATTTATTGTGAAAAAAATTTTTTGCAGAGAACGTGAAAAAAAATTTTGGTTAAAAAAATATTTTTTGCTAAAATGTATTATTTCTTTACATGGAAAAAAAAGAAATTTCATGTTTATTCCATTTTGAAGTAATATGAATATCACATAAAAATTATAATTTAATTATAGACATTATATGTTCTGTAGGGGATTTAAAAATACCTGAAAAGAAAAATAATAACAATTTAATTTTATTTTTTATAAAATCAAACTATAATATTAATATATACTAATTACATGAGATAAAACAGTTCTACTACTTAATACGTCCTGAAAAGAAGTATATAATTGTTATTAAACCTCTGGAGACGTAAGGGCCGATCTGAGGTACACTAGCGAGAAAGACGTCAAGTCCGAGCCGTCGGCCTGATAGATCGAGCCTCACGATTGGCTGGCTTGGCGTTGTACCAGCGAATCAAAATTATTCATACGTATTCCTGCACATCCCGGCATTGTAATGGCGGCGTTCGTTGAAGGTGAACTCAATTTATTTGTTTGCAGGAATTTTTGTGTGTGTGTGTAGTTACATCGTGAATTTCGAACATGTCTGACAGTGACTCTGATCAAACTGTGCTTAGTAATTTTGATATTCTAGCAGTGAATTTGACACTGAAACTGCTGAAAACAACCAGGGAATTAATGAAAACTTTCAAATTGAGGGTAATGCTAATGTTGTGAACTCTTGGTTTA
>CAXITT010000709.1:60590-71551 GCA_964033795.1 Lymnaea stagnalis | reverse complement strand
CTCTATGCCACATTCTGTGTGCACTGTAAAATAGCACTTTTCAAACAATCTAATCCATTTTTTAAACCTTATACTTATACAAGAAGAAATACCTCAATAACTTCACTTGAATCTGTCAAAACAGATGATACAGCATAAACGTTGCACAAAACCAACCGCTACTTAATAAGTACACAGACTACCAAGTAGGTTGGAGAACAAGTGACATATACAAACTTAATTATAAATGGCTTGCATTTAGTCCATTAATTTTTTAACACTTCAGGTTTCAGCAGGACACAGTTTGGGAACCTCTGTCCTAGTCAATAAACACCTATCTTTACATTTTCACTTAACACCTAGCATCATCCTAACCCCCTTCCAATAATAAATATTAGTATCTCAATCCTTTGAATGCACTTTATTTAAAGATAAATCCCGATAGTGCATGTAAAAAATATCAAAACGGTATCGGAATGGTTAGTTTCACTGATTAGGTTGGGGTATAGACTTGCACATTCCTAATTTAGTTAAAATTTGATAAAAATCCCTAAAAAATCTAAATTTCCTTCTGACATTGAGTGCATTTTTGCTATTTAGATTGATTGCTTCTTAAATTTAGATTCATCTGTAGCTTCGGGGTATACATTTTTTTTGTTAAAATCATAGTAGTAATAATCAAGAGTTACATCTTGCAGGTTACAATTATATTACCATTGATCTGTGACAAAAAAATCTAATCAAAATTTTTAAAGATTCTCTACTCTAATGCAGTTGTAGTTAAAGTCTTGCACCGAGCTTGACTTAACCATTTTGAAGGTTTTCTTTTGTTCATTTAACACCACCTCCCTAAATGACGAAGAGCTTGAATTTAATGAGCGTGAATACTCACTAATTCCCATAGTGGTTGGACTTTTAATAGATTAAATAAACAAAGCTATTCAACTTTCCCTTTGAGAAACTAGAATTTTTTTTTGCAACACCCATGCAAACATGGCTGGTGTAAAAGTAAAAGCAATGATTACACCAAGTGTGTGATTAATTTTTTTGGTACTTTTTATGATGGTAACTTTCAGGTTAAAATTGTTCATAGGATATTGTCTTCATATTAATGCAAGCTTGCGCTCTAATATAGTAAAGTTTCTGTCTTCTACTAATTCATGTATTATTTTACTTCCAGGTTAAAGTTGTTTTCACAAAGATCACTTGAAGACCCCCATCACTGCCAGAATTCACAGCTGCTCTTATGATGAATGTGCAGGAGGAATCATGACATACCAGGACAATGACTGGTCAACATTTTACTTCAGGTAAATACAGTCCTTTTTATTCTATTTATTTTTCATTACCTATGCCACTAATTTTTTTAAAAAAATTTTTTTTTTTTTTTACATTTTAACTTGATGCTTGATTTATCACACTGGGTAATTAATCTTGAGGTAACTTGCCATGATTGAGATCTTGGTAATTTATTCCCAATGGATCATAAGCCGACCACAATCTTAGTTTTTGGCCAGGAAAACCCTGAAAAGTGTGTAATCTGCTTATTAGTCTACTCTTTCAGTTTTGGCTGGGAAATTATTTTAAAGGTTTTCAACGAAACCTTAAAAATGATAATTGCTTATTAAAAAGACTTAAAAACTATTAAACATTCAGTATTATGTATAACAGCGACTCACTTTACTTTTCTACAAATATATACCGTAACTTCACTGAACAGAATCAGTCATATGCACACATACAGACGCAGTCTTATTGTTTTTTTATAATAGAATCAATGTACCTGGAGAAAATCTCCTGTGACCGACTCAAAAGCCCACTTATACCATTGAAATATTTTTTGTGTAAATAGGCCTTTGAATAGGTATCTACAGTACATGCTGAAATTTGATTTATAGCCATGTCTAGACTTAATTATGTGTTGATCATTCTTAAACAACATCCAGAAATTCAAATTAAATAATTATAATAATAAGTATGCCGCTAAATGGGAGAAATAGAGATAGATAAACAGATCAATTTGTTAATGCTGATCATTATTAGGACCCTGGCCTGTTTCACCACATCCTTCCATTCAGACATCATCATCATCAGAGGCTCTACAGCCCTTCACAGCGGCCTGATATGCTTGTCTGCTCTACAACATCCTCCCTTTTAAGCTGATTCATGACTATACACCTTCCAGGTGATTTTAGTCCTTTACAACTCAATCCATATCAGTCTTGGTTGACAGATGAGCCGTTAACCCCTAAGCTTCTGTCTGTAGATCACTTTTGCTGCTCTACAATCTAATATCCTCTCAAGGTTTCTTGTCCAAAGCAGCCTGCACCTGTAAATTGCAGCAACTGCGGATGGTTCCGGTACTGAAAATGTTCATTAGGAAATTGCATCAGCGGGCTGTCGAGCTAGTACATTAGCTCTTTATGTCCTCCCCAAAGCACACGCACCCTAACTCCCCAAGCCTGAGCTATCGGGCTGGGAAGCAGAACGTTGGAGATCACCCTTTGCCAGGACAGCCCCTGCCCGCACCCACTCGATCAAGTACCAGTGGAGGTCACCCCAGCACAAGCACATCCAGTAGGCCGGTGACGCTTCTCTCACAGCATCAGGAGTCGGGATGGTGTATTTACATACTAAAATCTTACCCTGCCCATCCCTGGGAAATCTGACGCCGTCGAATAGAGATTTCTACAGTGGGTTTCTACCTTGCAACTAATTTACGAAGCGGCTGGGACGAAATGGTTGCCTTGGTACAACTACCTTAACTGCTATGTAAATAGAACCATTGGCATGAGTTGCCACTACCCACCTCATGCCTCGTATCCTTAAAGGATACATGTAATCATGCAACATGTAATCATGCTCCCTACCCTGTTTCTGCCGTTTTATTTCTGGCTGCAGATTTTCCACAGCTGGTAGCCCTGTAAGTGCTTCCATTTTCGGCAGATACCATGCACATTCTTTGTCTGCCAGGGCAGGCTCAAACAATAATGGTGATTTTGGTCCCAGTCTAGCGCTAGGGGGCAGCACCTCTTTGGTCAGCAAGCCACTACAACCTTGTCAACCAGAGCCCCAGGGGATATACATACACATCCATCATTATCTAACACTGGACTGTATATTTTTCTGAGGATTTTCCAGGTATTGAACAGGTTCTCTTCTTTTGTCTGGCTGTTGTGCATTACCACTGGTCTTATGATAATAAAAGTTGTGTATTGGACCATGGTAGTTTTCCTGCACTGGTTGGACCTTTTAAAGTTGATTGTTGTCCTGATGGTTGAGATTCTGATACGTTGTTTGTGATAGTTCATCCTGTGCTCACATGTTTATTTCTCTGGAAGTTGTTTGTGATACGGTAGTTCATTTGGTGCGCACATGCATGTTTCTCATATCACTTTCTAAAGGGATGTTAAATAGGATACATGCTAGTGAGTGTCCTTGACTCAGAGGCCATGATTAAT
Source organism: Lymnaea stagnalis (assembly GCA_964033795.1). NCBI lineage: Eukaryota > Metazoa > Mollusca > Gastropoda > Lymnaeidae > Lymnaea > Lymnaea stagnalis. The sequence continues at coordinate 68,111 of CAXITT010000709.1, read as the reverse complement.
ATGAAAGTTCCTCAAAGGCTTAAGTACTCTTCCTGTACTTTGATTCTTTTTTGGAGGTAGCCATCGTCATGTAAAAGCCAGATAAGTTTGTTAGAAACTCCAAGTTTCTATAGTGCATCATACAGATATTTCCTGTCTAAGCTGTTGTGTAGTCCACATATTGCTGGTGTATGGGGATGTTGTATTCTTAGCATTTGTTCTGGAGACATCTGGTGGTCAAGATATGATATGTGGTGGGTCTATTCTGTCTGAATTCAAATTGATAGTCACCTAGAATATGTTCAGTAAACCTTTTCAGTTTTCTTGCTATTAATTTGTTGATGATTTTGTAGGTTGCTAGCCTCAGTAAACAACACTGACTACATTTTTTACATTTTCTAACCTTTAAAACTATTTTTTATTAAAAGGAAAGGATCGAAACAAAGTATGGGAAAACCGGAAAAGGGGATGCAGAGTAACAATGCATCTTTTTTCAGGTTTACTCATTTCCTTTTACCTAACCTGATTGCTACCTCCCCCGATTTTTTATATTCTTTTGCTTGTCTCGCTCTCTCTCTTGTTTTTCTATTTACCTGACAAAAGTTCTGAGGATGTCTGAAATTTTCCCATCTAATTTCTTGTAATGCAGCAATAGACATTTTACTCTTTTTTTTAGTTACTCTATTAGTTTGGCTAAGGCTCCTGCTCTAACCAGGCTTATTAAGTTCAGAATCACAGTCCTATTATGATGTCCATTAGTATCATTCCTGGTTCTTGTTTGTGGTTTGGATTTTGTAACATATTTTTACATGGCTGCGTTGTTAGCCCTCAACCATCTGCTGCTTTAAGCTCTCTAGGTAGTGCCTTTATTGTTGGATCCCCCCACTTCCAAGAAGATTCTATTTTGGTACACCCCGGCTATTTTATTTCCTTAGTAGCCGTCATATCCTGTGGGTTTCCCTTATCTGCCACCTAGGGAGGCTCTCGATGGAAGCTAAGTATGCACAAGAACTTACCCCACCTAATCATCTAAAAGGTTTGATGACCTCCTAATGGAGGAGTTAAAAATGAAAGGTTCTTTTCAACTCGCCGCCCCTTGAAATGTAAATACATGCCTATCTCTGAGTTAATTAATGTCTCCCATAATCTTCAAACTGCATCAAGTTGGGTGCCACCTTGTGATGTGTATGCATAATGTGGGGTGTGTACATAAGGTGGGTTGTTCGCCCCACAGGAATAATCATTCATTTTGAGCATGTTCTAAAACTTAATTTACTGTAATTACTGCAGTTATTAACTCTCAAAAAATGGCAGATTTTTCAAATTTTTATATTACAACTATCAGTGTCTCATAGGTGTAATTTTGTAGCTAAAGGTAATTGCATGCTCTTTAATTGATATTAGGTGTTTGTTCAAAATATACTTTCCAAAGTAGATTTATTATTATTTTTAGGCACAACAAAACATTTTTGAGTCGACATAACATCACAGCTTTACAAAGAAGGAAAAAAAGATTGTTTCCAATTATATTAGTAAAATTGATATTTTATATTTTATTACCATATATTCAATACGACAACAAATGTTCATTTTTCAAAAGAATAGACTCACTTTGTGGACAACGTATCAATCAAGGAAATAATTCCACAAAAAGTCAAAATTATAATTAAAAAAAAAATAATTTTCAAACATATGCATGTAATTATTACTTAAAAAATTATTAGGAAGTATTAAATTAGAATAAAAGCTAAGAAAAAAGGTATATTTTAGTAAGTTAATTTTTTATTTTATATCACAAAGATATCGATCAGATTATCTAATCTGTCATCCAGATGATGCATATACATTCTTGAAAACAATTTATTTCTTTATTAAAACATAAAAATGTTTCACAAAGGATCTGATAAATACTCTGACCCTTTTACCCTTGTTTTGGTAATGCAATTTAAATTTTGTTTGTTGTCATGTTGCAGCGCGTATGTAAAAATGTCAGACTTTAAGAATAAAGTAATTGGTACATCTTCAAAGATAAGTTAAGATTCTTTTATTGATCCAAACAAATGGAAATGTTTTATGATTGCATTGTACATTTTCAGCACATATAAAAAAACAAACAATTTGAACGCAAGCCATTTGTAATAAATTTTTTCACTAGCAGCCATTCAGTGAGTTCTCTTAACCATATCAGGGACTTATTAGTCCTCGTTAAGATTTGTGACTTCAGGGGGAGCACGCTGGTAAATTAGTACAGATGGGAACAAAAGAATTTTTGTATTTTTCAGTTCTTGCCCTGATGGAAAGAATTCGTACCGAGCAGGCCAATCCTAAGTATCTGTGATGAAGAGGATGGGATGTATCATCCAAAATGTGTTTAATTTTACAATAACATCTTTCTTCAAATAGTTCTTCCAGTGAAGGATGTTTAGTTTGTGTTATGTTCCTAGCTTTCTTGAATAGTTGGTTTATGCAGTGTTCAAAAACAGGCTTTGAATTCCCATGCTAGCAGGTAATACTGAAGTAGGCTTCCAATAGTTGCACTGTCGAATATGTTAACAACTTTTTTGTTTAGACCGAAATTGTACAGTTTTTTGAGGTAGAACAGTCTTTGGTTGAATTTCTTATACAGCATCTGGCCGTGCTCATGCCATGTTAGCTTATAATTAATGGTGACACCTAAGTACTTATATGCATCTACTTTCTCTACACTTTGATTTTTTAAATTAAGATCTTTAAGCTGGTGTTGCCCCTTCCTGAAATCAACAATCTTTTCTTTGTTTTTGAGACATTCAGCTGGAGAAAAATTTCATTGCACCAATTGATAAAGCTTGTAACTAAGTTGCGGTATAAGCCTTCTCCTTCAGATATTAAGCCAATGATGGTGGCATCATCAGCTAATTTTAAGATTGGAACGGTGTCGCTTGAGCTTTGAATATCATTGGTATATATATTGTATACAGTACAGGGGAGAGAACGCAGCCAAAATGACCTATGTCTCCTAAAGTGTTCATTAATTGCTACATTTTCATGATGCTGATACAGTTCCTTTTATTTTGCATTGAGATACATAAGAGTCTCCCAATTTTGCACAGCTTGTCTCCTTTATTTTCAGTATCAGAAACTTTTTGGAAACTCAGCATGGCCTTGAATCTGTCCTTAGTCATCTTTGATCATATAAGGATTTGTAAAATAAGTACTTGAATAAGTACTGTATTCATAATAAATCATCTTAGTTGATAAAACTCTTCAATTATGTTATACCAATTTTATAAATTGTAACAGAAAGTTACTTTGGTTCATTGCGTACTAACAAATATATGCAACCAAATTTGCAGTAAATTAGAGTTTGAAAAAGTCTATTTGCTTTTGAAATCTCCTTATATCTCTCTTGTTTAAACATTCATCAGTAATCAGTATGCTTTTTATGTCTGGTCTAAATGCACAAATCCACTTTGAGCCCCACAGCCATTGTCATCATAATCATACTCATCGACATCTGTCCATCATAGATGCTGTCAAAATATATTTAAATTTAATTAACTTAGCTCAAACACAAAATATACAATCTAAATAAAAAGACTTCAAAATAGAAAACAATCTGCCTCAATTACTTTTACTACAACTCAGGGAAAAAATTAACGAAAAGAATAATCTCAACTGATATCGTCATGAGGAATGTTAAAATCAACATCGGTATCACTTGAAACTTCTCATAAAAAGCTTGCAAACATATTTCTATTGGTTCTTGCACTGGATGACCCCAGCCATAGCGTCTCACCCATTTTAGATTTTAAAAAAAAAACAGTGATATAAAACTCCGATTAAAAAGTCTTTATTTTCACGTTACCACGAAACAGCTTAAACCGGAAGATGATTTAATTATTAATAAAAGGAAGTGGCTATAATTCCGTTAAATATTGGATTGGAAGTTGCTATCGGACCGTGTTTTTATCGGCTGATTTTTTTCGGCCGCCACAGTACAGAACGAGAATGTCGCCAGATTTTTTCGGCCGACCACAGTTCGTGGGTTAAGTTAAAACAAATAAATAATGCATTATATTTTTAATAACCATTTACGAATTTTATACTACTGGAACGTGAAGAAAGCTAATAATAGGGCTAAAAAGTAGATATCACAGTATGAGTTGAGTAGAAATGAAAAATGTAAACAAACCTTATTTACTATTATTATGATAAGGGTTTGGAAATGTGTTTGCGGAGGGGGGCATGTAATTAATGTCAGATGGGACACTTTTTCAAGGTCACTACACTTTACTGGGACCTTAGCATGCCTCAAATTTGAAATACCCGATACTTTTTTTAATGCTTTTTCTGTAAGGGAATATGGGAGGTGGTGATATGAAACCTTTTTGTGTGTTCAGGTGGGGCATAAATGGTTGTGAAGAACTGCTGTAAGTGGTGGGGGATGTACAATATCTTAACAATAATTATAATCATTGGTCAAAACTAACAGCCCTCCTTAGCTTAAAGTTTAACTTTATTTGAATAAGTTTGAGAACCACTGTGCTAGTGTGTTAAATGTGAAGTAAATTTTGATGGGTAAAAAGAGTTCGAAATGATACTAATAAGAGGCGTAGCGAGGATGTTTGGCATCCGGGGACAAGATTTGGGTCCAGGGACAAGGTTCATTTTAAAGCGCCCCCTTTTCTTTTTTTCAACTCTCAAACCCGTTATTTTTATCAATAAAATTATATCAAAGCACATTTTGGCGCCCCGGGACATCTGTCCCCCCTGCACCCCTTTCGCTACCTCTCTGATACTAATGCACATGCTAAATTTATTAAGCATTCCTTCATCATGAGCTGTAATCATTCTTCAACAGGAATGAAAGTTCAAGAGCAATCACAAGATGAATAGTCGAGAGAAACCACACCTCAACAAGACATGTTCTAATGATCTTCCATCTCATAGAAATCAATCCATTAAATGACAACTTTGGACAATAAGGTATGTGAAATTTTACTATGAAATGAATGAGCGTGATAAGTTGGGCCACCTGGGTATAGCAAATAGTAAATGTGTATGACATGTTCAACATCAATACAGCAAAATATTTGGAAAAAAATACCTTTAGCTGCATATCAATCGGTCGACTATACTACTTAAGTGAAAACTTGGGCTTAAACAAAAATAGTAAATATAAAATGAGCAATAGTAATTATCATTTAAGATTTTATTAAATATAATGAAACGAGCAATAGTCATTGTTACCTGTATTTATCAAATTAAAAGATGAATCAAATTGCATAGTCATTATAAAAAAAATATTATTTAGAGCAGTGGTTCTCAACCTTTCTAATGCCGCGACCCATTTATAAAGTTCCTAATGTTGTGGCGACCCCCAACCATAAAATTATTTTCATTGTTACTTCATAACTGTTATGATTCGTAATGTAAATGTCTGATATGCAGAATTCATTTTCATTGTTACAAATTGAACATAATTAAATCATCAATCACAAAAAAAAATATATTGTGAAATATTAATTTCTGATTACAAAGAAATGAAATTTTGTCTTGAAGCATGGTGTCGCATGGGTAACAGTCTTAATTTAACAACCGCAAACTACCTTGCTACATTTTGCGACAGTATGCTAAAATGCAACATCAGTGCCAAGGTTTAGATTGTTTCTTTCTTACCTGATCAGAAATGCTCAGAACAGTCTTTGCACGAGCACAACGAAGTTGATCTTCTACAAGTCTACTTCTATCTTTAGGCTTGATTACCAACAAGCTGGAAAACCCTGTTTCACGAAGATATGTTGTTGGAAAGAAAGAGGAAAGCGCAACAGAAAAGGGTATGACTGCAAACACTTGATCCAGAATTTTGTAACTGGCGTTGTAAAGAAATCATTTCTTGCTGTATCGCTGTAATCCAGGAAAATCCTGCACTGAGCAATTATTGTGGAAATTACAGCGACTTAGGAAATTACAGCGACTCAGGAAAATCTTCAACTTTGACTGTGAATGGACTGCTGGCAAGTGCAAATGGGTGTGAGGTAGATTTGGAAAGTACAATGAAATTTTGTCTGTAAGCATGTGCAAGTGTTCCTTCACAGAATTTATCATTGTAATTCCTTTGTCTGGTTCAATATCATGAAACAAGATAATATGGGCAACGTATACATTTTATTTTCATCCAATTATTTTGGCCAAAGCTGAAATTAAAATTTAAATGATCACATCTTTTTAGGGAAATGTAGGATGTTGCATTTGGTCCTTGCAGTGATAAGTTTAACTCATTTAAGATGGCGAAGATGTCACCCAAATAAGCTATTTTCTGCAGTTCACTTTTATCACTAAAAAGAGTTTCGAACTGCGGTCTTGCTTTCTGATTTTAAAAAGTTTTGAGTTCATCACGAAGCTCAAAAACACATTTTAAATCTGTTCCTTTTAACAACCATCTCATTTTGGTGTGAAATAGAGCATTGTTCGACGCATCAACTCGTTGCGCAGTCGAATGTTTAAAGTGCTTGCCTTGACAAAATTGACAGAACTTTTGACACTTTTCGTTACTTCTTTTAATTCTTGTGACAGCTTCTTCATAGCTAATATTTGCCGATTAATCAATAGTAAGTCCCAATGACTTTTTGTGACTCATTCAGTATTAGACATTGAATCCATATCGATATCCTAGCATAGCTGGAGCATCTTTGCAAACAACCGAAACCTTTTCCAAGAGATATTATGATCTTTCAGAAATAAACCAACTCTGTCAAATACATCACGTGCAGAAAAGAAACTCATCCTTAAAGTCACCATCATTAATATACCTCACATAAGCTAGTAACTGTGAACAGTTTGCAACGTCTGTAGATTCATCAAGCTGGATACTAAATATTGGAAGTGGAGATTTAATTTCCTGGATTACCTGATCGAGAATATCAACAGACATGTCATCTGTTTTTCTACTGACAGTGTCGTCAGTTACAAAAATTGCACTCAGCTTCGAAACAAATTCGTCTCCAATCAGAATGAAAATTTCTGACATTTCTGGTGTTTTAGCCGGACCAAATCAATCGGTTTCTAAGACCATCAGCATTGAAAATGTGTATTTTCCAATGGTCTTAGGCAACCCCCATGAAAGGGTCACGCAAGGGGGTCGGTACCCACTGATTTAGAGGATAACCTTTTAATTATAATATCTGAAAAATTTCATGTCAGTCACCATGGTCACCGTAGCCTGCTAGTATTATTATCTAACAATGTAACAGTCGTTATTTTTATGGTCTTGACCCATCCATCCCTGTTACTCTGGCAATCCCTAAACTTCATTCCACTCAGAACTGATGCTTTTATATTTCCATGCTTTGATTCCAAACTGCAGTAGATCTGAGAATGAAAGATTGTGCTCTTTGCGAGGAAACATGCTTAATCTAACAGTTATTACCATTCATGCTCCCATCAAAGATATGGAAGGTTGGGGAAAAGAATCCTTTTATGAGACACTGGAAAAGATCTACAAAGAGGCACCACGACATGATATTAAAATAGTGAGTGACGACTTCAATGCCAACTATTGGC
>CAXITT010000709.1:37907-59341 GCA_964033795.1 Lymnaea stagnalis | reverse complement strand
AGACTCAGGAGTTCCACAAGGCACAGTGCTGGGCCCCCTTCTCTTCCTCTGTCACATAAACATCTCAAGTGAGGCTGTTTGCAGATGACTGTCTTGTCTACAGAGAGATAAACGGCTACGATGACCACAACCACCTCCAAACAGATTTGAAGTGCCTTATGAATTGAGCGGACAATTGGGGCATGAAATTTAATGAAACCAAATGCTACACAATGACCATCTCAAGAAAAAAAAAACATCAACCTATATGTACTCACTAAACGAGACAATTCTCCAACAAGCATCAAATAACCTAAAATGGTCGCCCTATATAAACAAAATTTAAAAAAAAAAGCCAACTCCACCCTAGGTTTCATTCGAAGAAATCTGCACCACGGCCCAAGTTCCTGCAAACGAAATGCATATCACTCACTCGTCCATCCACTACTAGAATATGGAGCGAATTCAACTTACCGCAGTGCGTTTTATCGCTCGAGACTACAATTCCACCACTTCTGGCTTCGTCACTGACCTCTTAAAAAGATTTGACATCATCATCACCCCGCCCCTAAAGACAGACGAGAGGGACTCTGCCTGATATTCTTATATAAAGTGGTCATGGGACTGGTTCCGATCATCCCAGCAGGCACGTCCCTCACCCCACAGAAGCCGGGTAGACTGATGAGAGCAAAACGCTCACTAAAAACTGACTTCACCACTGACTATCCCATAAACAATTACACCCGAAACATTAGCAAATGCTTCAAAGTGCCTCAGTGCACAACAGTGCAGTATAAACAAACTTTCTTCCCACGCACAATAATAGCATGGAACCACCTGGACAATGCTATTGTGAACTGACATCGGTCACAAGCTTCAAGGCTGCCCTGGCATTAGCTAGTAGCTGTTAGAATAGCAGTATCATACCCCCAACCGTTGCACAGATGTCAGTACATGGATGCAGCAACGAACACAACCAGAACCAGAAAAGAAAATATCTTTATAAGACTGATACATAAAATAACTGAAAAAGCGTTTGCTTACGAGGTTCAGGGAGAATATTCAAAGGAATTTCAGATTAGACGAGGCCTAAGCAAGGAGACTCACTGTCATACATGCTATTTAATCTAAAATTGGATAGTTATAAAAGTGGTTCTCAACTTTCCTAATGCTACTACTCTTTAATACTGTTCCTCATGTTGTGGTGACCACCCTACCACAAAATTATTGTCGTTGCTACTTCATAACTGTAAAGTATGTGTGTTTTCTGATAGTCTTAGGTAACCGCTGGGAAAGAGTTAATCGACTCCCAAATGGGTTGAGAAGCGCACATATTGACATCTGAGGAAAACCCAAGACCTGCCGTCGCGATGATAATGCTTCGAGCATAAAATCACTATAAGCAAGGTTTGGAAGTCATAAACTCAATAAAATTACCTAGGATCTTTATTAAAGGAAAGAAATGAATTACTAACAGAAATAAAAGAAAGAATATTGGCAGGAAATAGGGCACACTTCAGTAGTCAGAAAATTTTCAAAAGTAAAAAGATATAAGCAAGTGAAACTTGGACCCTAGCAAAACCGACAGTAAACCTATTAAACTAATGGGAGAGAAAAGTTGACCTGATATTACCATTGCTCATGTTAATGAAGTAATCCAAATATATTTATATTCTATCTTTGGTTATTTTACGAGAGTTAAAAAGTTGTGCATGACTTATAAAATGATCTGATTGAATTACCATATTTTCTTATGTAAAGGGATCATTGGTGATCCTGTGATTGTAGATATGTATCAGACTTTATAAGTAGTATTAGAAATGAGTTTAGCGTATGAACCCATAAACTGTCATTGGTGAGGGATATTATTATCAGTAAAGTCACTGAAGGAAATTGAAAAGCTTGTGATTTGCCAATTTAAATGAGTTCTCATTTAATTATTATAAATTATGTAACTAGAGCTCAATGAAATATTTATTTTAATTTCGCTGTATTTAACGACGTAACAAAAAGAAGAGATGTAACGATAAATGTGATTAAAGGGTTCAAGGGAAAAACCAGTGATGTCAGTTTTTCAAAATTTCTATTTTATCTCATTTGTGGCTACATTACATTTAATAGAATAATATGATACATAGGTCCAACTGAAAAAGCAGCTTAGTCAATAAATAAATACGTAGACATCTTGAAATTTTCAAACTTTAAATTCGATTTTCTGAAAACCTGACATCACTGGTTTTTCCCTTGAGCCCTTCATATGCTTGAATTTATTTGTATCATATTATAATTACTTGATTTACAATGCCTATCATAGATTTAAACCAATTCGTTCTTTTAGCTTTAAGTATGGTAGCAAATAATGATTTATCCATTTGGGAAAGATAAGGAGAGGTTATTTTACTGATAACAAATCTTAGTTGATAAATATTTCTTTTATTTTCAGATGGCATTCAACGACTGAAGACAAAAACTATGAGGGAAGACTCAAATCTTCTTCAGTTGGTGCCGAGCATGAAGAAAAGTCAATATCTGACATTGCTTTAATAAACAGATGGTGCTTATTATTATTGTAAAGCAAAGAGAAGATATGTACATTGCTTCAATAAATAGATGGTGCTTAACTAATTGTAAGTGAGAGAAAAGAAGATGTTTAAAATAAAAGAAAGAAAAACATTTGAAGTTTTTAAAATTTATTTAATTGAAAAAAAGAAAATGAAAACATGAATGCTCTTTATTTTAGGGGGAGAAAAACAAAAAATATCCCCGCGAGACTATCTCCAAGGAGATGAAAACATGAATACTCCTGGTGATATACAGTGAGTTATCTTTACAAAAGCAACATGTTAAAATTGATGGTGACTTGTTTGGTACCTTAAGGGCTTGGTGAAATCCAAGCTACCTAAAAAATGTAGGCACCTTATTCCACCAAGCCCTCCAATTACATATGTTACAGGAAAAGTGTGAAATCCAGGCATTCTATAAGATCTACTTCAATTTAAATGTTTGTTTATAAAAAGTCCAGGCACTAAAGCTATAGACAATACTGCTGGATATCTAAACAGCCAATCTATAGAATGCCTGGATTTCATACTTTTCCTGTAAAATACAAATCAATCCATTATAATCGGCATCCTTCCGTCTCGTGAGACGATGGTGCAATCAATCAATCCATTAACATTTGCTATTTGTCTAAAAACCACCATCATCTCAAGATATCGCCAAAAAAAAATTTACAATGAATTCACATGGATGGCGTTTTGTACAAAAGACATTTTTTATGTTTATCACATGGGGGACTTTGACATAATTCTGCATTGCCCCTGTTATTATTTTATTGCTGGTTGCCAAATAATTAAACTCTATTTGTGCACAATTGGAGTCTTATTATTTGATGACCAGCAATATAGATATCACACATCCTTAACTGATTGTAGACAACATAACAACGGTATATGTTCAAAGTCTTAAAGTACATTCTCATTACCGAAATGTTACTAGGATTCTTGCCTTTTAAACAAGATTTGTTGAGCACTGAAAAAATATGATGGGACTGTTAATGTAACTTGCCAGCAGAAATTGTACTGGACCAGTGAAATGAAATATGGCAGTCAGCATCTGATATAGAGAGCAGCTTGAAAGTGAGCAGCTCGTAGTCACAGAAAGTTGAGAATCCATGTAACAAATCTGCAGTGTGAATGTACCTTTAAAACTACACCATCTAAAAACAGGTACATTTGACCAACACTGGATACATCCTTCACTAATACTAGACAATATAGATCTACAAAGTTTTATGCCTACAACAGACATGTTTACCCTCAAACTCTTAAAATCGTACAATCTCATCACAAAATCGTTAAATACCTTATATTTATAGTAAAAAATAAACATACAGTATATATAACCTTTACACCTCAAAACTGTACATAGTATGCCAAAATAGTAAGAGTAAACAGGTCTGCTACATATCAAATACATGAAAAGTGAGATTCAAATTGTAACGTTTAAGGAAACAATTATCAATTGAAGCATCCATTCAAAAATTTAGATATTGATTCACAAGTTCATACACACATTTATTTAACATCTTCAAGGGGTTGCCACTTTATTCAGTTAAGTAAAACCATCCATACAAAAACCATCCCTACAATAACAACAATAAAATAATGGTTCAAATGTTCATGTTGTTGTACCCAACATGGATGTATTATCTCAGTTTTACACAATCATGGATGTATCTCAGTTGTACGGAACCCAATCATGGATGTAGTATCTCAGTGTTACACAATCAGATGAATCTCAGCTGTACCAAATCATGGATGTAGTATCTCATTCGTACCCAGTCATGGATGTATATCAATTGTACCCCAATGATGGATGTAGTATCTCAGTGATAGTGATAGCCAGTCATGGATGTATTATGTCACACTTAGTGGTACACCATCATGAATGCATCTCAGTTGTATGGTAACAAATCATGGATGTAGTATCTCAGTGTTACACAATTATAGATGAATCTCAGGTGTACCTAATTGTGGATGCATCTCATTTCTGATGACCAAAATTAAAATTGTGAATAATATCAAAAATATTTTACTATCTATATTTTTAAAGTTTCCAATATATTATGGCATATTTTTGTCTTTATTTCTCACTCTTTCAGAGGGTCATTTGGAAGCAATAAAAAAACCTCACTAAATATCATGTAAAATAAAACCAACTAAAAACTGGAAATACATTTACTTAATAGATATTCAGTACCTGGGTCAATGAACCATGAAATCAAGAGAAATTGTTTCCAATCAGATCACTTCTTCTAGGAACTCATCCAATGTGTTGACAGAAACAAGGAAATCATCCTATGTGTTGACAGAAACAAGGAAATCATCCAATGTGTTGACAGAAACAATCTGTAGATAGAGAAATTATAAACTTGCTTGTCTAGTTTTATATAGTGTATTCTGTATTTTTGAAAGGGTCAGATTATAGGCTAAATGGCCTCAATCTATTGGGCAACCAAATTTTGAAGCTTTTTTTGAGTGGCAATGTATCAAGTAATTAATCATTTAATGTTATTTCCTAATAACTACAAATAATGAACTTAATGTTAACATGTGAGAAAAGACTACATAATCAGTACCGGTAAATAACTGCTTTAAAAAATGTAATTAGTTGTTTTAGTTATTAGTACTAAAAGTAGTTAGTCTTCTTCCTCCATATTTTGATTCTACTAATTTTTGTCTTGTACTAGTTACTTGTGATGATAATTTAATAATTACTATTACCAGTGGTTTGGTAATTGGTATTATTTCTCCGTAAAATTTTCTAACACAAATCAAACTAACAAAAAATTGCATTTGTAGTTTAAGATAAACTAAAATGGTGAAATATCATTTAACACTTTCCCTAATAATATATAGTATACTCTGTCCCTAGTGACTGGGTATAGCACACCCATACACTTATAATAATGGGAAAAAGTGTTTCTGGTCATTCCTGGCAACTGGATGGGTTACCCCCATAGTCTTATATCACAGTAAATGGCTCTCTTTATGTTATTTCCTTTTTTAATATGTGGCATGATTTAATTGACTTGAAACCGAACTCCCTTCACAGATCGCCTATTATCTCCCACTGAAGCCATTTTTTTGTGTATATTAATGATAACATGACACAAACAATAGTTGACTGCACCAACAGGGAAGGTGAGAAATTGAATGGAGACAAATGGCAAATAAATGATGAGATCTAAATAAAAGCCTACTACACACTGGCGCTCTTTATCTGAACAGCATTTCAGTGGAATTTTTATTTAGCCATGTTGATGGAAATCTCTTTTTAGGGCAGCATTTTCAGTGAAGAGATTCAGCAAACTTCTGATTGAGCTGCCCATATCTCTTCAAATAAAATGTAAATGCCCTGCCAGCAAAGAGAAATATTGGAATATCCCCAGAGATTGTGATTTCTCTCACAAGGAACGTCATTGGAAGTAGACACAATTTCAGAACAGCCTATTTCATTCCCCTAAAACTTGCAAAACCAATGGCAGAGAACAGACACCCACTATAGTTGAAACAGTGAAATGGAGCAAGATGTTCTTACCCAATAATAATGTCTGCTCCTCAAAAAATCAGTGTTTTTGTTCAGACAGGAAACAATCTTGTAAAAAAAAACAGCTCGAAGCAGAAAATTGTATTTCTCCTGAACACAATACACAAGTGACCAGATATGGAAAGTGAAACTGAATGCAAGAAACCAGAGTTAACAACAAAATCAAAGGAGGCATATATGCCATGGACCAAATGGCTAAGGTGTTCTCTGTGAACACAAAAAACAATAAGTAAAAGATGGTATTTGGTTGTGTTTTTCAACATTGTTGACTTGGCATCCACTGCAGCCAATACAAACAGCCAATATTGCCGTTGCACACAGAACATCTCCAGTGTTTTGAAATCTTTACAAACACTTCAAATAGCTGCCCAAACCACTTCAACTCAGCAAGTTTATTAAGACATATTTATATTTGCAAAGACCATTCTGTTCTTTTATGTATCAACTGTGAAAGCTGAGACTGAGATGCAAAGCCCCTATTTTCCATGTGTACATGTGACTGTTCTGCTTTGAAATGGTATGTTACCTTGAATACATGTTAATGTTATTATTGTTAGTACCGGTACCCAAATGGATTCAGAATATCTATTTATTGATGTCAAAAATTAAAATTCATTTTATGGATTTCAAAGACTCAAATAATCAACAAATAACAACCAAACAAAAATGTTCATAAGCCAGTTGAGATGTTTTTTTCCTTCTATTAAATTTTACTTGGGATTGTAGAAAAAAAGATTACGCCCCCAAAAATTAGTCACTTTCGCATGCTTTATATTATATACTTTATACAATTGCATTCACCAAGCCCAGGTGTTCATTCCAACTACCTCGTGAATTAGGGCGAGTATGAGAACTGAGAAAGGTTATTAAAAGGAGACTCGAGATATCAGCAATCATAGTCTGTCTCCGGGTGTATTACACCCAGTTGCGGTGGATAGGACTAAGTGAATAGAAATATATTTACATTGACATTCTTTCTTTAAAACTAAAACTAAATTTAGTAAATTAAATTAAATTTAAATAGCTTGATTTTAAATTAAATTAATCCTAATTAACATATATACCTATGCCTATAATACATAATTTGACTTCACACAGTACCCTCCACCACACACACATAACATAGTACAGATAAAACAACTAATGTTTGCTTTGTATTTTGAAAAATACTGACGCTTATCTTTATAGTCACAAAATAATTTAGGAAGTTATTGAAACAACAAAAGAATTCTTTATCCTAAGGAAAGCTAAAAATTATGTTGATTTTACAAAACTTTTGGTATAAAAGAGTACTCAATTAGAGGCAACTCAAAAAACTATTTTGTCCATCAAGGTGACAGCAGTTAATTCCCATACTTTGATAAAGAATTAAGAACAGTAACCAAGTTAATACGATCTTTTACCAAGGTGACAAGAGTTAACTTTCTTGAAGCGAATAAATACAATTATAATTAATGGGAAGTTATCGCTGTCGTCTTAAAAAGATCTGTTTATTTTTATGGTTGCTTCCCTTTGACCATATTTTGCAAAATCGAGGGGAAAAAGTATCTCTATTTCAGACATTTATTTTACTGGTGTTCAGTAAATTAACACTAAATTCTTTATGCTAAATTTTATTGCATTTGTGCACTTGTTACTTTTCTGTAATAATTTTACATTTTTTAAATATTTAAAATACTTTTTAATATATATTTTAATAGAAGTAGTCAAAATGACTTTTATATTTTTAAAGAGAATTCTTCTGGGATATCCTGTTCATTAATTGTTTTACATAATCATAAATAGCAATCTTTTGAAGATATAATATTTTAAAAGTATTTAATGACTTCATTGGGACATCCCTCCCCAATCCTACGTTTGTTTTTTAAATTCGCCCCAATTGCTATAGGTGAAAATCTTCTTATCATTATCATCAAAAAAATTCAAATTTACTACTCATGTACTTTTGTTAAATCAATCATTCATTCAAAGCCACCTCTTGTCCATTCACTAAAAACTATTGTTATAGTTCTTAGAACATTCTTTATTAGTGTTGTAATAAATATGATTTTATTGTGAAGCTTTCCAGTCTAAGCACTTGTCTAGTATTTGTATGTTAGTAACTTTGACAGTGATGTGTCACTAGTTATTTGATTACTAGTCAATTGTCTAGTCATGTGTCACTAGTGATTTGTTTGTTAGTCCTTTGTCTAGTGATGTGCCTCTAGTGATTTGCTGTTAGTCAATTGTCTAATGATGTTGGAAATGAATTCATAAATTTAATCTTTGTCTGGTGAGGTTTTTAAATGAAAGCACAAGTTGAATAATTGTCCAGTGATATTTGAAATGAATGCACAAGTTGAAACATTATCTAGTGATGTTATTTAAATTTAAGTTAATATTTAAATTAATTTAGCTTTAGATTGTGACAACATCAATAACTGTAAATACATTAATATGTACTGACAGGGTAATGCTCAGGTCATACGATAAAATTCCTGTCAAATTTGCTTCAATATGCTTCAAATTTTAGTATAAAGGCACTATTTTGTGTGTGGTTTCTTTGTTGAGATTTTGTTCAAAATTTGAACAAAAAGAGAATAGCCAATAACAAGATCAACAGATGGTCTTTAATACTCAATCAATATGAAATAAAAATAATAAAAGGCAAAGAAAACATTGTTGCTGACTTTTTGTCAAGAAAAATTGCGTATAAAGACATTGGCAAAAACTTAAAACTTATTGACAATGATGTGGATTGTCATACCATGCTATAGTTGTTATATACATATTTTTTTATTAGTAGGGCGTGTAAGAGACTTAAGCATATGACACGAATTTTTCGCATGACACTAACATTTGCTCTAAAGGCACGATGGAGTAGTGATTTGAAAGAAAAGAATAGAAACACCAGAAAAAAGGAACTCAATCCATGTTTTCTTGAGTAAAGGGAGTGAGCGACATAATTTTAATGGAGGAAATTGACATGTTGTATTTTTCAGATGGATTTAATGAATTACTTATTAGATAAATTTTTGTATGTGTATGGATATAAATTCTTTATATTACAACTATAAATGTTTTAACAATTCTGATATCAAGGAACCATGTGATATATTTATCAAATATCTTAATAAAGCACTGTGAAATATACATTGGACATTATTACTTCTTGGCGAAGAAAGAGACAATCGTTTGTAAAAGTGAATGAGATAGTTAAATTGGCAAATCATCACTTGCACTGTAGAAATAAAATACATTAGCTAAAGTTTACTAGTAACATTACATTATAAACGTTACATATGATAACTGGGAAATATAAATGTTTACACTTTAAAATTAGTGTTAGTGTGATCATAACTTTATAATGTATGTACTCTATATATTTTTATAAGTAATAAATAAAATGTATCTTTTTTTCAGAAATTATTAAACACTAGAGACACATTTACAATCCCCTAACTTGAGAGACAATGAAATGACAAGATTTTTATTGTCAAAGATGATCGTGACATCCTATTTTCAAATATACAAATACTGACTGCAACTAATGGTAATGCTTATTGATAACTTCATTCAGCACTGCTTATTTTTTTAATAAAATTTATAAAATTTTGTTTCTGAGTTCTTGTGAAATCTGTGATTGATTTTGTATTTGTGATTGGATTTGTATTTGTATTTGTATGTTTTAAATCAGGTGTTTTTATCTTGAAATTATTTTAAAAGGAGATTACCGCCTACCACTCCCTAAAATATTTTCTTTTATAGTTTAAATTACAGTACCAGTATATAAAAGTATACATAATTGTACTCAATATAATTTTTAAAATCTAATGCAGTGTACTACAAAAGAGTGTTCTATTAATTTTAATACATAAATCAGGAATGATTTCCCTAAACTTGGTAAAGGGATGTCAACAAAAATATACCGGGTTATAAAAATTGTCAAGAGCTGGAGAAGATATCTAGAGAATGGTAGAAATGGAAAGAAATAGTTAATGGCCTATTTTCCACTGGCAGTTGATCAGACCGAGAAGAAGAGTACTGCTAATTCTCTTTTAAACTATCGGTATCTCATAACTTGTCAAATAGCACCTAAAATTCCCATTAAATCAATTTAAAAATTATATTTATTATTTTTTTTATGAATGAACTTTTATTTATGAATGTTCAGGAGAGCTTTACTATATTAGTACAATATAACAGTATTTTTGAGAAATGTAAGCTTTTTATTATGAATCTATCTCATTTGAAGGGTCCTTATTTAAATATTTATTATATCTATAGTCAAGTTTTTCATTTTTCTACATTCTACAAAAAAAAAAAATGTCTATAACATGACTCAAACAATAATATAATAAGATTTTACATTATGTGTGGAAATTATTAAAAAGTGGACCTAAGGGATCGCCACAGAACAACAATATAATAACTAACCTATACTGCGCCTATAGTAATTTAAAAAGTTGAACTCTTTAATTTAATTAAGGGGGCATCCATTTGCTATGATAGCACTAAAAACAAAAAAGGGGGTAGGGGGTAGGAGAATTAAATTTCTAATTGTTATTTGTAATCAAGGTTACAGAACTCAGGAGCAATATTTTCTTTGCCTGGAGCTCGAGCTGATAAAATTTCTCATTGATCCAAATGGAAGTACAAAGTAGTCATTAGTGTTGCAGTTACAGGGTTATAGTATATATGCTGTACAAATGATAAGCCTATTTAATTTATAAATACCTTTCAATTACAACATGCCCTTCGCCCATTTATTGTCTAATGTTTCTATTACATCTTTTTCTAAATTAAGTACATAATTATTATTTGGAGGCTGCTGTTGTTTTGATAACTTAGCTAAGTCAATGTAAACACGACCTAGTGACCTAGATTGATGAAATTCTTCTTAGTGTTTGTTCACATGATATGGAGGGTGCATAATCATACAGATGTTAAAAAATGTGCAGTCATCAAAATATGATCAAATAGTTATTTTAAAGTTATGACAAGGGTTCATACAAAAAGTGCATCAAATGTATGAACGAAAATTTGATGAGAATTTGATGGTCTGAACTGAGCATTAGGGTATTTCATTCAGCTCATCAGTCTATTTGAACCAACTGGTCAAGGTAATACATTTTATCATTCAGTCTTCATGCCAAGACAGGTTAGGGTAATTAAAAAGTTTATATTATTAGTTCTGGTGGTGCAGCACATTCATACAACAACAAGGTGAAATTTATTTGAATTACAAATGAAAAATATTATAGGTTTAAAACCATTAATGTTAAAGTTTAAGTGATTGAAACAATTAACAGGTTGATTGAAAAGTCTAAAAATTTTAGTTGTGTGTTAGCAGAAATTTATTTTATTAATAATTTGGTAAATTTGTTTACTTGGGGTTGAGACATTCAGATGTCAGCCAAGATGGTGTGGTGTACATTCAGGTGTCAGCCAATATGGTGTAGTGTATATTCAGATGTCAGCCAAGATGGTGTGGTGTACATTCCGGTGTCAGCCAAGATGGTGTGGTGTACATTCAGGTGTCATCCAAGATATGGTGTACATTAAGATTTCAGCCAAGATGGTGTGGTGTACATTTAGGTGTCAGTCACGATGGTGTGGTATACATCCAGCATTCGGCCAAGATGGTGTTGTGTACATTCCGGTGTCAGCCAAGATGGTGTGGTGAACAGTCCGGTGTCAGCCAAGATGGTGTGGTGTACATTCAGACATCAGCCAAGATGGTGTTGTGTACATTGAGGTGTGAGCCAAGGTATAGTGTACATTTAGGTGTCAGCCAATATATGGTGTATATTCAGCTGCCAGGCAAGATATGGTGTATATTCAGCTGCCAGCCAAGAAAAGGTGCTCAATCAGCTGTCAACCAAGAATCTATCATATAGATTTACTGAAAAATCTTGGATTTCACTGTCAAGTCACTTGTGTGGAATGCATTAACCTGGAAGTGAAAAAACAAAATATTAAAATAATATTATTTAATGTCCCTTTACAATGGTATTTTTATTCATTTATTTCAACTGTTTCATGTACTTCATCTACTTCACTTTAGCTGTAAGACTCATTGAAGATGAAAATATGTGTTGGTTATTGTTACATGTAACAAAGACTGCAATGCCTACATCAAAGTTATGCATCTGAAAAAAAAACATTATAACAAAAGAAGAATAGTAAATTTATAGAAAAAAGGTACTCCTATATCATACGTGTCAAACTTAAGGCCAGTGGACCACATCAGGCCCAGCGTACAATTATATCAGGCCTGAGAGGTTTTGACCAGCGTACAATTATACCAGGCATGAGAGATAATTTTAGGCGCAAATGGCCCTGCGATATGAAGTGCAAATTATATTCCCTAATAATCTGCCGTGTCCAGCGATAGGCTAACTGAGAGCGTTCTCGCTTTTTCTATCAAAATAAGCGACAATAAAAGTTGTGTAGTGAGTGGATGTTCGTTGTTACAGTAGCCTAGCAACATTCAGTTGCTCATTTTGGATAGGGGCATAAGAAATGAAAGTAAGGTAGAGTCTGGATATTACATCACCCTTTCCTGCTATGGCTAATGTGGTATCAATCTGTACCTACTTCGTGGAGATATGTGGCTGTGATCAAGGAATATAATCTGATACGGCCCCAAGAGACTAAACATCAAGACAAATTAACTCTTTCCATGCGGCATATTTTTATTTTAAAAATGTACATTTTTTTCAAAGAGCGAAAAAGAGTGAGAGGTTGGGTTTATTAAAAAATATTTAAAATATCATTCTTTGGTTTATAAGACTAAACTTGGTATCAAATGAAATATAAATGAAAGGACTATATGTTTGTAAGCTATTTTTTCAGTTTAAATAAAATAAATTACAGAAAATAACCATTTTGTCCCCAAACCCTATGATGTACGCATACCCCATCTTCATTTCTATAACTAAAATCCTCTAAAACTACTACTATCGGAATCTTGTGATTGATCTAAATGTAAATCATCTTCGCTATCAAAAGAAATAGTATAAAACAATTCCAAAGCTTTTTAAGAAGTTAGTCGTCTAGGAAACTTACTCACCTACTTGGGCCTAGAGTAACCATAGCAACAGTAGAAAAAAAAAGCGAAGAAAATCATTAAAACAGTGTTCCAAATGACAACAAAATAAACCTTGGTTTTGCTTATTAACAATGAAGTACCACTCTTCTTTGTAAAAGTCTTATTTTAAACATAGCTCTTAAAAAGTTTAACCGAGAAATAGCAAAGAAACAAACATGAAATTGAAACAACGCACAGCGCGTTGGTCCATGCTTTTGAGAACGGCGGATGAACGCGGTGTGTGTTGTTCCGCATCGAAAGAGTTAAAAAGCCTGAATGCAGAGTAGAAGCAACAGAAGGTAGAAGAATTGAAGAGGAATGTTTTTCACATACTGAAGCTGCTGTGAAAGCAAGTTTTATTGTGGCGAAGGAGCTCGCAAAATCAGGCCAACCATTTACAGAAGGAGAGCTTATGAAGTGCTGCATGGTGAAAGTGTGCGACGTCTTGTGTTCAGACTAAAAGCATATTTTGCAAATGTAAGCCTTAGCAGAAATACAGTTGCTGATCGGGCTTGTGAGATGGCCACTGATGTGAACACACAGCTGATCGAAAAAGATAAAGACTTTGTTGCATTCTCACTTACTGTCAATGGAAGTAATGACATGACTGACACTGCACAGCTCGCTATCTTTATCCATGGAGTGGACTCCAGTTTCAATGTTACAGAAGAAATATTGGATATGGAATGCATGAGAAATGACAGGAAAAGAAATGTTTGACAACAAATGTCAAAGTTTAACCGACATGAACTTGCCTTGGGACAAACTTGTTGGACTTACAACAGATGGAGGGAGCACTGGCCATGTGCAGCGAAAAAAGTGGACTAGTTAGTTGGAAGGATGTGGTTAAAAATGCAGGATAAATTTACTGGTAGATTGCTAGCATATCACTGCATCATACACCAAGGCTGGCTATGTGGTAAAGTCCTCAACATGGAAGGTATAATGAGCACTGTTACACAAACGGTCAACTTTATCAGAGCCTAAAGTTTAAATCACAGGTAATTTCAATATTTTTTTGCTGGAAATAGACTCAAGTGTTTGGCAACATGCCTTATCATACAGAGGTGCGGAGGCTAAGTCTGATAAAGTTCTTAGTAGATTTTTCCAGCTGATTGATGAAATCTCTCAATTCATGGGCAGCATTAGGAAAGACTCAACAGTTTTTCGGGTTAAAAATAAAAAGTGGAAATGTGAGTTGGCATTTCAGTCTGACATAACCACTCATCTCAGCGACTTGAACCTGCAGCTCCAGGGACGGGACCACTTGATCACTGATATGCATGATGCAGTGAAGGCATTTCAAGTTAAGCTGTGATTATGGGAGACACACATGCAACTTGTCTCACTTTTCTTGTTGAACCAAGTCAAGCTATAGTATTTCCCAGTGCACACTTTGCTGAAAAACTTACTTTGCGCGGAGTTCGCACGGCACCTTAGTGACTTTGAAGCACAGAAAAGTCATTTCAAGCTGTTTCTAACCTATTTGTCATAGATGTGGAAACTGCACCTGCAAATTTGTAGATGGAGCTGATAGACCTGCAGTGTAATGGGACGGAAGTTTAGAGGAATTCCAATTGTTGCATTGTATAATAAGTTAATAACTTGTTTGTTTACACCGAAATAGTACATTTTTTTAAAGATAGAAAAGTCTTTGGTTGATTTTTTAATAAAAAATTTGTCTGTGTTCATGCCATGTCATCCATCCATCCTTGTGGCGCTATGGCCCATGTACGGCTTTGGCCTGCCTCACTACTTCTTTCCACTCAGACTTAACTAATGCTTTTCTTTTCCATGCTTGGATTCCCAGCTGCTGTAGATCTTTTTCCACATCATCCACCCATTTAAGCCTAGGTCCGCATTTGAGCCGTTTTCCTCTAGGGTTTGGTAATGTACCAGCTTCTGTCATTTGGCATTCTCTTTAAGTGTCCTGCCCAGCGCAGCCTGCCCTTTTTTAATTCTGCTACTAGCGTGGGATCCTGATATAGACTGTACAATTTCTGGTTGGTAAGTATTCTCCGTCCATATTCATCCTTTGACATATATTTCCCTGAGAAATTTTCTCTCCCATGTGTTTAATCGGTTTTCTGCTGTTTTTGTTAGGGTCCAAGTCATGCCCTGTCAGCTTATTATTAATGGTGATACCTAGATACTTTTATGTCCTTACCTCCTCACTACTGTGATTATTTATTGTGAGATCTGTAATTGGGTGATTCCCCCTTTGGAAATGGACAACCATTTCTTTCAGTTTTGAGACACTTAACTGAATACAATTTTCATTGCAGCAACTGATAAAGCTAGTAAGTTGTGGTATATGCTTTCCCATTCAGATATTAAGCAATGATAGTATCATCAGCAAATTTAATTATTGGAATGCTTGGTCTCTGGGTATTATTGGTATCTATTGTATAGAGGACAGGGGAGAGAATGCAACCTTGTGGTACCCTGGTACATATTTCTCTAGTTAATGATATTTGGTCATTCAACTTGAAATATTGTGGGCAATTTGTTAAAAAGTTCACCTCACTTGAAAATTTGAATTTCAACCTAACGAATAAAGCTTTTAAATCACAGGGTGTGGTTGAATAGTGTAAAATGCTGATGAGAAGTCAAAGCAAAGTACCCTAGCATATTTTTTAGGGCTGTCTGGGTGATGGTAAAGTCTTTCCAATACAGTAAAACCTCCTTTTTTGCAACCCTCTCTTAACGACTTCTTCCAACAGACGACTGAAAAAAAATTCACTGATGCTTTGTAATATATAAAACGACCTCTCTTAAATGACTCCCTCTAAAACACGACTTGCGACCTTCAAATAATTCAATTTTACGACCTAGCACCTGAAAAGTTCAGATTCCAAACCAATGTTATATTTGTACACTTGAAGAAAACAGTTTCGTTTACGACTTTTAACAGCAGACGATGCACTAAAGCAGTTAGGAAGAAGTGAAGGGGAAATAACTCTGCACCGTTAATTTGTCTTTTGATATACTCCAAGGAGATGGCCAGTTATGGCCTGAGCAGGGGCCTTTCAGACCTTGCCGACAGTATGTCTGGTGTTCAAAGAGACATACTAAAAGAACATGCATGGGTGGGGGGATCATGCAAACAAACAGAAATAACAGCTTTCTTTCAATAAAAAAAACTATTCAATGATTGAATAAAAATAATTACAACAATATTAATGCGCTTATCTTATACATAAATAGTTATAACTCTAAGCATGCACTCAGCACTTACACACGTTTTTAAAAAACTACCAAACCAGCATTGATTTTTATTTTGGAATTAATGAGGAACAGGAAGATAATGACTGTATTGGTTGTGAGACAATATGAGTTTATATTGGTTGTGAGACAGAGTTTAGAGACAATATGAGTTTATATTGGTTGTGAGACAGAGTTTAATCTATATTTATGAATGTAAGATGGTGCCTATACTTAATGGTATGTGCATTTTTTACTTGTTTACTTAATTTTTTAAATGTCATTTTTCGAAAATGTCCTAACCTCTTTTTTAAGAGTCCTCCAATTAACGCCCTCGTTTTAATGGTAATTTAAGGGTCGTAAAACTGAGGTTTTACTGTAATAAAACTTTTTATTACAGTTGTAGTTTTGTTGTTTTTTTTTTTGTTCGATTGAAGGCAACATGTTTAAAAAACCTACTTTAATAGGTCATCCTTGTCATGGTAAAGTTTTAAGTCCAGTTCTCACATCTTCATGTGAAGTTTTCAATGTCCATCTTGGTCATCTTCATGTGAAGTTTTTAATGTCCATCTTGGTCATCTGCATGTGAAGTTTTCAATGTCTAGTTCTGACGTCTTCATGTGAAATTTTTAAAGTCTAGTTGGGTCATCTCCATGGCTTTCATTAATACATTCAACTAACCAATTTGAGGAGACTCATCTGGAGGAATACAATTTTAAACATAATTTACACTTCTAATATAAACTTAATATTTTAACCATATTTCTTGTCTAATTTAATCACAGAGCTATAAATATATAGAGTGCGCGCTAGTCATGCACAAAGAAGGAAAGTGTGAAGCTAGCACATCGAGTGAATGCCCTTGCGTACGCACCTCTCATCTTAGTTCCTGTCTGCAGAAGAAGAAGAAAATCATAATAAAATGCCTTGCTGTGTTGCATATAATTGTGCCACAAAAGATTCAAAACAATCCAGAGAGCAAGGAATCACTTTTCACCGGTATGTTGATAGTTTGTGTTTCATTTAACTTAGCTTGAATAGGATTTAATTTTCAAGATCCAGCTGAATTTGTTAACTTATCATGCATGATAAATCATGATCCATTATCGAGCGCTTTTTGACTAGACGTCGAGTCTGAGTTAATATTATATTAGGCTATTACTATTACTATTAATAAAACGATTAAAATTATAGTAGTATTAGTCTTTATTATGATAGTACAGAACAAAGTAAAGTGATAGTAGTACTTGTAGGCCGATGTAGTACTTAGTAAAAGTGGGCTATTATAAATTATTATTTTAGTTTTTATGGGCAAAGTAGTACTAGTAGTAGTACTACTACTAGTAAGCCTACAGTCAACAGTACTAGTATAAAATAAACAATACATATCAATATATATGCTCGCTAATGTTTTGCTTATCATGATTAAAAGAAGAATAGACAAACAAATGCACAAGTAGTGAAAAGAAAAAATGTCTTAAAAATGATTAAATGCATTATTGTATGATTGTATGTCTCTTATTATAACTTATATAGATTCCCATTGAAGAACCAGGAACTTCTGAAGAAATGGCTTCAAAACATCAGAAGAGACAAATTCACACCTTCACCAAGAGCTATTTTATGTTCGGCCCATTTTGACGAAGACTGTTTCTACAGGTTTGGAGAAAAAACAACACTCCAGCCGCTGGCCGTGCCAACAAAGTTTACTTTCCCAAAGCATTTGCAAAAGGTTGGCACGTTTACTTGTTTAAATTAATATACAGTTAGTTTTTAAACAAAACACATTTTCATAATTAATTAATACTTAATTGGATAAAATAATGACAAGAACTCATTTACAACTTAGCACTGACAAATAAACCTAAATCAGATTACCCAGCTAGTAGTGGCTTTCCATTCTATACCAGCATATGCTATGCATAATAAAGAAAGCATTGTACTGTACAAGTTAAATTTGTACAACACTAAAAAGCTAAACAATACAAAACTAAGCAATGATATTTTTAAGGGAAAAAAATATTTAAATTTGAATCTGCTATTACCGCACGCAGTATGAACTGTAGATCTTCCAAAAAGCAGAAGGTCTATGACATATATTATGTTTAATGAGTATAGAGCATGGATGTAAAAAATTATTAATCTGAATTGTTTTTTTATTGTTTTGTTTTTAGGAAATAAAGTCACAAAGAAAAGCACCAAAGACCAGGACTTCCTCAGATGTGACATTAGAATTTAATGCCAATCAACTTCCGCCATCTAAGGTTCACCCCGGAGAAGACCACAACTATTGCGTTTTGGAATCACCGCGGAAACTTAAACGCAAACTTGCTGATGCAATTGAAAAAGTAGAATCTGTCCAGAGAAAGTTGAAATTAAGTCAGCAAAAAGTAAGACGTAAGAAGAAACAGATTATGACAATGCAACAAATTACTATGGCACTTAAAGACAAAGATCTTCTTTCTGAGAGATGTGCAGAGACCCTTGAAAAATATTCAGGGCTACCTAAATTGATTTTGGAAAGAATGTCAAAAGGTACACAAGCAGGGGAGTACTCAGACGAACTCAGTGCATTTGCTATGACATTAAAATTTTATTCCAGCAAAGTGCACAATTTTGTGCGCGAAACATTTCATTGTGCCCTTCCACATCCATCGCAGATACGTCGTTGGTACAGTTCCATTCCAGACTCGGCAGGTTTCACATCATCCTCTTTTGCAGCATTTCATCAGCGAGTAGAAGAGGCCAAATGCAAAAACAAAAAAGTAATTGTCTGTCTTATGCTAGATGAGATGGCAATCAGAAAGCATGTACAATTTGATGGAACCAAATTTCATGGCTACATTTTGTTATCATAAAAACTGTTTCCTTATGCTACACCAAAGTACTTTTTCACCATCTGGCAAAGCGCAAGACAGAATCAGAGATTGGGATTAAAATCCGCAAACAAGCTTCTAAACTTATTCGGTTTAAACACCAGTGAAGAGATTGACTTGGGGCTTTGTCCAAAATGTGGTAGTTCTGTTTCATAACATAAGTCTGAATTAAAAAACAACATTGTCCAATGTCCTTAATTGCGCATAGCCGCTATTCGGACTCGAGTCCCTTTAGACTAAATCCAAATTGGATGTCATTTATGGTAGTTTATTTTAGTTGAACTGAAGAAGTACGTTTATAAACATATATTCCATTCCTTTATCTTTCATTTGATACCTTATTTTGTCTTACAAACCGAACAATAATATTTTAAATATTCTTTTAATCCCGACCTCTCTTCTCTGATACCTGGGTCATGCGAATAGCCACTTCGTACAAAAAATTTAAACTGAATTTGATTATGAAATTTACCATGTCATTGTTATTGTAACATTTTACAACTGCAACATGTAAAACAAACGACAACGTTGCTTGATGACGGGGATGCCATCATAACTAATTTTCATGTGTTTTGTGTTTTAAATTTGATGTAGATACTAGATATCTTGCTTCTTAATCTTTTATGATTTAAAAAAAAAATTGCTCAATTTTTGTGAACATGCCTTGCTGAAATAATCCTTTTGTTCTTATAAATTGATTTTCATTAATACTAATTTATAGTTAATGATTCCTGCAGATTTTATATATCTACCGGCACAAATGTTTTTAAGGTGATGGAAATTCTAAATGTTCAGATTGAAAATACCCATTTTTATCATATTTATTGAGCAGAAATGTGTGTCCTAAACTTAGGTCTGTTGCTTTATTATTAATAAGATTAATTTGTTCTACAATACTGTGTAAAATTTGTTAGGATATCTTACTTCGTTAATTTTTTAAGGATTTTTTAAAATCTATGAAATTCCTAGTTTTTGTGAACAGGCAGTGCTGAAATAATTTCTGTAACATATTTTGTTGTTTTCACCATTACCTCATATTTCACATTGATGTGCTTTAAATTACCTTTTACTTGAAACCTGTATTTTTAGAATAGCTTAATTGATTGATTAGTTATGATTTTTAAAAATGGACTAAACTTGACTTTTTGTAAAATTGAGCTTTGGCTCGTTTTCGGGTGAATAAAAATTGTTTTTACATTTTAGTGACAACCCTGACAAAATTTAGTTTGTTATATGTATAACTGGTTGTGTGTGCAAGAGATTGGAAAGTTCCAACTTAATTATTTTAGAAGATAGCGGGTGCCAAAACTACTCTTTCCTGTCGTCTAAAATTAAAAATTGACCCTTCTCCTGATTTCTTTATTAATATTGGAGATAGAGATTTAAAAATGTGTGGTTCTGTTCTGATTTAGGAGAATAGTTTTAAGTTTAATTTGATTTAAATTCATTATGAAATTTTCATTTAGAGTACCCGGTACTTAATATTACTGGGTGTATCCTACTTTGCTGGAGGGTAAGAAGATTTACACTGTAGTTGTAGGCAATGTAAAAATGGAAAGGGCAGCTTGTATTGATCTTGGAAAGAAGCATTTCAGCAAACGACATATTTTAAAGTACTATTTACTTCACAATAGATATGAGTTTGTTATTATGGCAGAGGAAATAACAAATATAAAATGTCTATTATTGCTATATTTATTAGTTGATATCAAAACGAAATTTGATAGACACGGTAAAATTCTTTTAGTTTGTCTCAATAGTTAACGTCAATAAACGAGGTTAAAAACTTTATAATTATAAGATAGTAATATAAATAAATAATATTTAAAAAATTAATATATACCGTAATTAATTTTATATATATGGCATACTATACTACTAGATTATTATATTATATGCCATGCTCTGTTGATCATAGTAATAATAGTAATATGAGAATCCCTTTGTGTGGGGACTATCACTAAGCAAAACAAAAATCGATGCCATGCAGATAATTTATTTGAATTTGAGTATTGTTATCATAATGTTGATCGCTCGAAACAAGCCGTAGTTTCACTCTGAAATTATGGAAATCTACCGAGGACGTTCTGTTGGCGAGAAAACGATGGGGTGCATGGTAAGGGGAAATAACTCTCCAGCGCGGCTTCAAGGATTACTGCCGATAGTCAGTCTATATATCTCTATGTCTATGG